>JAFVLL020041156.1:0-118694 GCA_021397915.2 Tor tambroides | reverse complement strand
ATTTATTCCTGTGATGCAAAGCTGAATTTTCAGCATCATTACTCCAGTCTTCAGTGTCACATGATCCTTCAGAAATCATTCTAATACGCTGATTTTCTGCTCAAGAAACATTTCTGATAATCATTGTTGAAAACAGTTGTGCTGGAAACCAAAGTCATTTTTGATCAATTGAATGCATCCTTTCTGTATAAATGTATTAATTTATTTCAAACACCAGCCCCCAAAATGAGTGACCCCAAACTTTTGAATAGTAATGTACATAATATATAATACTGCATATAGAGTGGTGGCCAAAATTATTAGAACACTAGTATTTTCACCAGATAAAAAAATGGTTTTAAGTCAGTTATTTCTAAGAACTGTGGCAACGTCTGAAAGACGCTTCAAGAGCCCTACCTGCAAAGCTTCAGTACTGTTAAAAGTTTTGGGCACTTGTGTAAAAATGCTGTAAAATGAGGATGATGTCAAAAGTAATGTGATAAATAGATTTTCTTTATCAATTAACTTCTATTAACTAAATTAAACCAACATTTGGTGTGAGCATCCTTTGCTTTTAAAGTAGTTTTTGCCCACAGTTGTTGTTCTCCACAGTTCTTCTGGATTTAGTCTCTGTCTCAGTTTGTTCTGTTTCTTCATGTCATTCCAGACAGACTGGATGATGATCAGATCAGATCTCTGTGTGGAGCACAAAAATCTCACTGGATTATTACAATGCATGGCAAAATTTATGTTTGGAAATGAAAACTGATATTTCCTACTGACGCACTACAGCAAAAGATAGATATAACTGACTTAAAACCATTTTTAGCTGCTGAAAATACTAGTGTTCTAATCATTTTGGCCACCAGTGTATATTATGGTTAAAATGTAATTACTTAATTTAAAAGAATCAAAAGATATTACAAGCAGATTTGGCCTAATGGTCAGGAGTGAATAAAATTCATAGCAATTCATGACTTCAGCCAATAAAATCTTCTTTATTTTGTACTTTTAATGCATGATGTCCACCTCCAGTCCCATTAGTTTCAGGAGTTAAAGGGTATAAAATCTCCCAGTGGAGAAGAAGCCAAGTATGCCGATCCCAATACCACGGACCTGCGGCGTAAAATTGGTCTGATCTGGTTCCTTGATGCCCTAGATTAAACCCATGTCTTTGTTTGAGGCAGTCCTTCTTCTTCTAAGACTCTGGGAACATGATATCCCTAGTTTCTTTGCTCTTTTTTTTGCAGGAAGACAACACCTGTTCAGTCTGAGCAGAAAGACAGGTTTCAGGGTAAACTCAAAGTCTTCCGTCTACGTTTTTTTGCCATTGTTTCATGCCACTGATTAAACACTTAAAGTTACCCAGACTTCAGTTGAGGAATGTAAGAAATGCGAAACTAAAACCAGTGCAAACCAAAGGTCAAGCAAAGGTAACGTGACTTTGCCTTTGAATAGATGTGGCGATGAAAGAGTTGATCGGTGAATAGCTGGTGAGTTGGGGGAGGAGATGTGCTGAAGGAGGAAACTGACCACTGCATGTTGTATATAGTAGATACAGGGAATGAAACTGCTTTTGATTTTAGGATTTCTAAGAGATTTAGAGTCAGGGATAATTTACCCAAATTATTTTTTTGCACCATCACTAAATGAACGAAAAAAGAAAATAAAAAATGAAACTAAAATTCCTTGTTGCAACATTTTTATGTATTGTAATTAAGAATCACTGAAATTTTGAATCAACTTGACAACATTTATACACACACACACACACACATACACAGATTAAGAACAATATATAATTTTTATTCTTCAGCATTTTAACTATATATTTATATAGTCAAAATTCTAAAGAATTAAAAAATATATTTTTTCATTAACAATTGTACATTGTATATTTTAAAAACATACATTATATGTATGTATTATTTTATTACTAATGATATATTAATTTTATTCTTCAGCATTTTTCAGCATATAGTCGAAATACTGAACACACACACACACACACACTAAATAATAAAATCAATGCTGATAAAAATTTCATTTATTTATTTATTAATTGATGTACACTGTAAAAATAGGGCACAATGTACTGTATTAATATGAAGAAATTTTCCATATTTATTTTTTACAGGAATTTTACAGATGTATTTTGAATTTTGTACTCCAGTAGTTTTAGGCCCTGTTTACACTAGTGCGTTTTCGTTTTAAAACGCATAACTTTTGCTACGGTTATGCCTATCGTTTACACTACTCTGGCGTTTTCAAGGTTGAAAACGGAGACCTTTGAAAACGCTGCAGACCCCGTTTTAGTTTGAAAACTCCAGGGTTGTGTTTCAGTGTAAATGGACCAAAACGGAGACTTTTGAAAACGATGGCGTGGCTGCCCACATTCGCACTAACATCACACTCGTTATTGTACCCATAGATATGTATGTGTAGATTCCCCATTCGACCGCTCCAAGCATGCAGACGTGTCCGCCTTCTAAATAATAGGGATCTACCTATATAAATCTATGGTAGTACCTGCATGAATGGTCATGTGACTTGCGTTTTCGGGTTGTGTAGTGTAAACGGAGATCGTTTCTGAAACGCAGCGGAAACGCCAGTGTAAACGGGGATCGTTTTCATTCTAAAACGCCATTTTAAAACGAAAATGCACTAGTGTAAGTGGGGCCTTAGGGTTAATGGAAATGTCCATAAATTACAGGATAATGTCCTGGAAGAAAATTACCAGTACATTTTTTTTGTTTTGTTTTATATTTAATTTAATTTAATTTAATTTAATTCTATTTTTGGGTGTGTATCTGGCTGTATGCAAATAAAAAAGGTCCTGGTTTTAAGGCACATAAGCATTGACATGATACTGACTAAATTTTTTATTTTTTTTTGGTGAACTATCCCTTTAAGATCAGTGAGGACACACATGCTCTTGCATTTTGTGCACTTTCCCAGACTTTGCATTCAAAACATTCAATCAGGTCTGCTTCTGATCCCAAATAGCTCTGAGTTCTCTTTGAGAAGAGTGAAAGTTTCTAAGGAGAAAAAGAATCCCACAATAGCAGCACGCTGCCCAGCATCTTGTGGTTTTATCATACGGCTCTCCCTCAGGGGGGTTGTTCCCTAATTTCCTCATGAGGCAGGAAGTGAGGGCGCATTTGATCAGCTCTTCTTAGACTAACAGCTCCTGACAGCACAGGCCGAGCATTCAAGATCCACACACCACACATGCTGAACTTTGCAGATCCAACATGAAACGGCATTCACTACATATTAAACGTGCATAATCTGACATACATAATATTCAGCTGGAAATAGTGAGCAAACCATAAGAGAGCATAAACTTGATGGTGGACTCCTGCACCAGTAAGAAACCAAGTAGCAATAACCCAGACCAACCTGGCAACCACAAAGCATCATGAACACCATTCAAGTCTGTGTAATAATTATAGATGGGAACAACCATTCTACTTAAAAACCCATTAAGCTGATCTGCATGAGTTATTCTGGTATTTTTATGGGCAGGTTTGGGTTACACAACTTCCCTGTCATGGAAACATTGACTGATTCTTCTCACTTGCCTGGACTAAAGCATTTAAATTTACATTTAGTCATTTAACAGACGCTTTTATCCAAAGTGACTTACAAATGAGGACAACAGAAGCAATCAAAACCAACAAAAGAGCAATGATATGCAAGTGCTATGAGAAATCTCAGTTAGCCTAATGCAGTTAGGTTTTTTATATAATAAATAAAAAAAAAAACAAGTAAACAGAATAGAAAAAGAATAGAGAAGGCTAATGTTAGAGGCCTTTTTTTAAGAAAACAAGCAGTTAGAAAATGAATAGAGAGTACAAGTGTTAGAGAGCTTTTTTTCCAAGCAGATGGGGATGGGGAAAGTACTAAAATAAAACAAGGATGCTCTTCCTTCACTTCATGAGGGTTTTGTGGGCAACGAGCCACAGCTGTCAGCATGTTGCCATCCCAGCCTAAGCCAAACCGAGACCTGATCAAAGTGGTCTAACGACCCAAGAATGCAATTAGCCCTCATGCTAATCTGAAATTCAGCAAATATCTTATCCACTGATTGGAAACTTTAACATGGCTCTTCTTGGCTTGGATTTGGTGTCAGCAGCAATGGCTGCAACGGCTGCAACGTACACAGACAATGACAAAAGTACAAATGAAAAACTTAAAAGTGGTCTAAATTAACAAATTTTTTATTTTTTATTTTTTTGCAAAAATGTCATGATGCTGAGTTTCCATCACATACAGTTTTTTTTCACAAAATAACATTTTATGTGTGTGTGTGTGTATGTATCAGTTTTAATGAACTTTTAAGTGGTCCAAAGGTTTTGGTTTTAATGACAAAAAGAAGCATTCAAATGTATCATTTAACATACAATCTGCAAAGGAGTGGGAAAAGTGGATTAGGCATAAAATAACAGGAATAATGTCTTTGTGGCAGTTTTCTGGTAATTTTACAAAACTTCACTTCACTTTCTGAAAGACTATGACAGGCAAAACAGGCACTATCTTTGGAATCAGCACCCCAAAATTAGTAAGAAACAAGGGTTTCGTTCAGCAAATATGATGCAGGTTGGTGTTATTTATATCTAAGATGTCCGAGACTCAGAAACCAAAGTGTTCAATCCAAATAGACTTTCTAACAAAGTAACAGAGTGCATGAAGCTTTGAATTACAGTTCTACATGCACTTAAGGGACTTATTTAAAACAAAAAACTAAAACATGGCAATATGATGCAAGTTCATTTTATTGTTTAATTCAATGTGTTATTTACAATTTCTCTGTAATTGTTTGTCAAGTCACCTTTATTTATATAGCGCTTTTAACAATACAGATTGTGTCAAAGCACTTAACAGTATCAAAACTTACTATTTATTTCTGAGTAAAAATAGTTTCTAAAGCATTTTTTTCAGGGTAGTTCTGATAAAAGTGTGATAGTTTTGATCCAGTCTGTAGAAGAACTATATATGAGCAGGTTAGGTTTTATCTCGTCATTCGTGGTGTGAGGTTTAGCGGTGCGGTCTGGGAACGTAACATCCTTCAGTCTTTAATTTGAGAGGGGAAATACATCAGATTCAAAGCCGTAAGATGCTTCATCTGTTGCCAGAAATAAGAGCAAAATTAAACACAGATGCAGCTTGGAGAGAGAGGAAAGAAGCGGCGGGTTCTTCCTTTCGTTGATGTTCCTTACTCATTATTGACTATGTTTTGTCAATGTTTGTTTTCTCAGGAAGTAATCTGCTTTTTCCACAACTTCTTCCTTTGCCCAGATCTTTCTTTGAACCGTGACTCACTATCTAAACACCACAGGACAAATCTCAATTGATTTTGCATTAGTTTCCTTCGGGGTGCTGATAGACACCACAGCATCAGGTCAAGACACAGAGGGGCTCATCTGAGAAACACATGCTCCTCCTGACAGTCACAGCTCATCCCATTGGGAAAACATGGAAATTTCCATTTGATCTCCTATCAAAACCTATTCAAGTGAAACAAACCCAGACCACATCAGAAATGATGTCAATGAGACCTGGTGACTGCTCATACAAAAAGACTGTACTGTGGTACAGAGATGCAACCAGACAACTCAATATTTATCTTGGAGTACAATAACTAATCACTACAACAATAAAACACTAAGGCCTGGTTTCACAGACAGGGCTTAGGCTAAGCCAGGATTAGGCCATAGTTCAATTAGGACATTTAAGTAATTTTTATAAACGTGCTTAGGAAAAAACATTACTGGTGTGCATCTTGAGACAAAGCAAAGTCACTGATATATTTTAAGATCAGTCATTGCAAGCTTATTTCAGTTGAAACAGCTCAGACTTACATTTTAGTCTAGGACTAGGCTTAAACCTTGTCTGTGAAACTGGGGGAATGAATATTAAGAAAACAATAATAAAAAAAAATAGTTAAAAAACATTCATATTAGTAAAAAAAATATGAATTATAATATTTATTATAATAATTTTTAAGCTAATAAATGATATATAAAATTTAAATGTAAATGAAACATTACACACACACACACACACACACACACACTCATTATATACATTCATTAAATATTATTTATTAGAAAGAAATTCTATATTAAAATTAAAGGACCAATAACAGAATGATATATTATATGATATACAATACATATGAATAACAATAATAATTTTATAATATGTTTTAAATAAAAAAGTATAATATATATATATTAAATTTAATTTCTATATTAAATTTAAAGAACCAACAATAATAATAATAATAGTAATAATAATAATAACAATAATTACACTTTTTAAGTGAGAACCAATTGGAAAGAACCAATAATAGAATGACTTAATAGAAATGTATTAATAATAATTTAAAAATACTTTAACATTATTCCACTGTTCACAATTATACATGGATTTGTTTGAGTTATCGCAGGAGGAAGTTCAATGTCTTTTGCATTCTGACACAGTGACGGAACAGTAACCCGTATAAATATATCATTCCCACACCTTCTGTCCATTTTTAAAGCAGTTCAGCTGAAAAACAATTTTCTCTCTTACTGGGTCAAACCCACTGGATCCCAGCAGAGACACGCGGCCCGCTGCAGTTTAACCCCAGTGTTCTTAATCCAGGGTCCCGCTCAATACCAACCACCCCCACGGGCCGTAACGTCTGCGCACCCCTCCTCCCCATCCGTCCCCTTTCTCTCTGAATTCATTACTGCCTGCGCCCCTTCTCTCTTCACCCTCCAGCATCTCTAGCAATCGCAGACACACACTCTACATAATTACAGGGCACTTGTTTGGGTGGGTCATTTATATGGGGATATTCGTTTAACAACACAACGCCCCTCCCCCTTCAATAAATTCCAGAGCACGACCCCTCCTTCAGCTGCACCGGGGCAAACGGCTGTATTTACACCGCCAAGCACCTCTCCGGGAACGAGTAAAGCACCCAAACAGCCTTCAGAGTTGTTCAAAGAGGAAACTCTTGGTGAATTGCCCGGGAAATCAGCCTTTTGCAGGCCGTGTGTCGGCACCTTTTGGAGAAACAACAACAGGAACTATCGTGGGCTACTGAGTGGATGAAGTCTGTGGCCCCCAGAGTCTAAACAAGTGCTTGTAAAACACAGGACTGCATTTAAAGCACCCTACAGTCTCTCTTAACAATAGCAATAAACCTTTAGACAGCTTTCAGCAACCCAAGCGTTAAAAATCCAGCTGCATCTGAGAAGCTGCATGCAAAATGAAGCTTTTTCAGCAGGTGCCTCTTACATAAAATTATACAATTCAACCAAATAAAAAAATTGTGCAATCATTTTTCAGATTCATGTCATTCTAAATCGGATCATTTTATGCAATGTAAAAAAAAAAAAAGTTAAGCCAACTTAAAAGTTTAAGGCAACCAGCTTCAGCAGATTTTTGAGTTTTCTCAACTTATTTTTTAGGAAATTTCTCAACTTTTTGTTGAATAAACTTAAAACAAGAAGTTGAGAAAACTCAAAAATCTGCTGAAGCTGGTTGCCTTAAACTTTTAAGTTTTCCCAACTTTTTTTTTTTTTTACAGTGTGGTGGGTTTTTTCTTTTGGTAATTTTTAAATGACCATTTTTAAAAAAACATTTTTTTTTTAAAAAAGAAATCTTTCTATTTCTTATTTTGTTAGGCATTTTTATTTTGTAATATAATAAAAAAACAATCATAAAATAATACTAACATTATTATTATTATTATTATTAATAACAACAACAACAACAATAATAATGACAATAATAATAATTATATAGTTATATTCATATGTGTATATATATATATATATATATATATATATATATATATATATTCACAATTTTTTGGCCATTATTATTATTATTATTATTATTATTATTATATATTTCATAATAGTTAATATTTTGTAACAACAACAACAATAATAATAATAATACATGGTCATATTCATATATATTCACGACTGCTTGGCCTTTATTATTATTATTATTATATAATTCATAATAGTTAATATTATATAACATTATTACTATTATTATTATTACATAGTCATATTAACATACAATCACAAAAATTTGGACAAAAACAACAACAACAACAACAACAACTACTTTTGGCTTGTGAAGTCCTAAAAAAAAAAAAAGCACAGCAAACCTTAAGATTTTTTAAAATGCATTACAATTCACAAGATAAATTGCAGATATCGTGCAGTGCTTTTTGACATTAATATAATGAAATTATAAACATTACAGTGAGCTCCAAAGACAAAGCACATAAAATTCAAACCCATAAAAGTCTAACAGCCGCATCACTTCCTCTGTCTCCTCTGGCAGAGTCTCTCCTGCAGGACTAATGGAAAACTGATTTATATCTGCAGTGACGCTCACCTCTGTAGTTGGGATGCACTCGTGGGGTGTAGGCGCCGAATTTGATGAGGATGGGGACGTTGTATCCCAGCCGGACCCACTCCACCACATGTAAGGGGAATAGATTTGGAGTGGTGGCCCCTTCTGATGGAGGTGTTAGACTGCAGCCCAGCTCAGCAAAACCCCCGACTCTTCCCCGGACCACCGACTCAGCGCTCAGAGAAAGACCTGAGGAACACAAGCACATGTCAGCTGGACTATTATTTCCCCGCTGGAAAGACCATCTTAGACCAGCATGTGTGTCCATGCTACTCCAGATTAAGATTGTTAGGGAAGGTCTATATGCTTATTTATGTTGGTTAGTGGTAGTTCTGTGCTGGTCCTGACTGATTTATTCTGGTTTCAGTTGTATTTTTGCAGGTTAGCCCTGATCTAGACTGATTTATGCTGGTTAGTGGTGGTTTTGTGCTGTTCCAGACTAATCCATGTTGGTTTAGAACTAGTTCAGATGGATATATGTGAGTTAGTTAAAGTGGTCTAGGTTAGCTGTTTTTTTGAACTGGTCCAGACTGATTTATGTTGGTTTAGCGCTAGTTCAGATGGATGTATGTGGGTTAGTGCTGGTCTAGACTGTTTTATGCTGGTTAGCAAAGGTTTTGAGCTCACCCAGGATGATTTATGCTGGTTAGCGGTGGCTTTGAGCTGATCCAGATGGATTTATTCTGGTTTAGATTTAGTTCAGATGGTATTTCTGCTGGTCTAGGCTGATTAATTCTGGTTAGTGGTAGTTTTGAACTGGTCCAGATTGATATATTCTGGTTTACAGTTGGTTCAGATGGATTTCTGATAGTAAGTGCTGGTCCAGACTGATTTATTCTGGTCTAGATTTAGTCCAGATGGTATTTCTGCTGGTTAGTGCTGGTCTAGACTGATTTATTCTGGTTTAGACTGATTTATTCTGGTTAGTGGTAGTTGTGAACTGGTCCAGAATGATTTATTCTGGTTTAGAGCTGGTTCAAATGGATTTCTGATAGTTAGTGCTGGTCAAGACTGATCTGGTCTAGACTTTTTTAAGCTGGTTAGCTGTCGTTTCAAACTGCTCCTGACTGATTATTGTGGTTTAGAGCTAGTTCAGATGGATGTATGCAGCTTAGTGCTGGTCTAAACTGTTTTATGCTTGTTAGTGGTGGTTTTGAGCTCATCCAGACTGATTTATGCTGGTTTTGAGCTGGTCCATATTGATTTATTGTGGTATAGAGCTGGTCCAGATGGATTTCTGTGCTGGTCTAGACTGATTTATACTGGTTATTGTTGGTTTTGTGCTCCTCCAGGCTGATTTATGTTGGTTTAAAGCTAGTTCAGATGGATGTATGCAGGTTAGTGCTGGTCTAGATGGTTTTATGCTGGTTTTGAGCTGGTCCAGACTGATTTATTCTGGTTTAGAGCTGGTCCAGATGGATTTCCGCTGGTTAGTGCTGGTCTAGACTGATTTATACTGGTTCGTGTTGGTTTTGAGCTGGTCCAGACTGATTTAATGTGGTTTAGAGTTGGTCCAGATGGATTTCTGCTGGTTAGTGCTGGCCTAGCTGCTTTATGCTGATGCGCAGTGGTGATTTAGGTTTGTTTAAGATGGATTTCTGCTGGTTAGTGCTGGTCTAGACTTATTTATGCTGGTTTTGAGCTTGCTCAGTCTGATTTATTTTGGTTTAGAGTTTATACAGATGGATTTTTGCTGGCTAGCTCTGGTCTAGAGTGATTTATGCTGGTTATTTTTGGTTTTGATCTGGTCCAGATGGATTTTTGTTGGTTAGTGCTGGTCAGCGGTAATTTTGAGCTGGTCAAGATAGTGAAAAAGCATAGGCGTGTTGAGCTTGTCAGCAAAGCTGGTGAAGTTGGTTATAGCAGGGAGAGAAGCTACTACAGTCATACGACAAGGCACTTATTTTGATAAAGTAATGCAATTTAGAAACACAAATTAAGATAAATGAATTTAGCTCTTAAAATAGTCAGCAGAAGAACAATACATCACGAGGAACAAATAACAAGCACACTGCACTTGTCATCTGACATGTGTTTTCTGTTTGCACTCACTGTGCACAGATCAAATCCACAGGGTGTAAAACACCAATATTTGTCATTGGAGGAAAGTACTTCCTGTACACTGTGTACTCAATGATAAAACCAGCAGTTCTGATGTCCTGGAGAAAGCATGAGAGGCATGATAGGATGCAGACAGGAACAAGAGCCAGAAGAGAATGTGAGATGGAAAATGAGAGCGTGACTGAGAAAAACAAGACACAAAAGAGAAGCGGGAGGGAGATGTCACAAAAACACACACTAAATGGGGGTGAATGCAAATCCAGATTAAGGGGGGCAGGGTGCCGAGGAGATGACATGCATGTAAATTAACATACAGCATGTTAATATGACGGACGCCTCAGTCTGTGACACTTTCTCCCAGCAGTCCTCAATAGGACAGACAAAAGAAGCCTCATTAGGGTAAATCTCACAAAAAACAAGTTGATATTACATCACAAAATAAAATTAAATAAAAAACAATTTATATAAAAATGTAAAGAAAATATTTTATATAAATATAAAATAATTATATAAATAGAAAATATAATTATATTATTATACTATTTATTATATGTTATAAAATAATAATAATAATAATTTAAAAAGAATGCCAAAATCAATTTTTTTTAACTTTAATACAGTAATAAATTATCATGTACTGTACATTAAACTTAAGTACAACAAATACTACCACAATGTTACTAAGGACTTTACAAGTATGTCACATATATAGTAGTTAATCCAAATTGCAGTAAAAAATTTTTTTTGCAGTATTGTCATTTAGAATTTGGAAATTATAAAATAAAATAAAATAAAAACATACTTAATTTCTTCAGGGACATTTACTTTTTGTGAGATTCCTCTATTTACACACTAAGCTGAGAGATGTCTGTAGACTCTCAAATTCATAAGTTGCAAACCCATTGGGGCAGTGTTGCACCCCTTGTACCAAAGCAGCCCCATGCATCTCGTCTCGTCTGCGATTAGGGGTAATCTCTCAAAAATGACGCTCGCTGACAGAACCACAACCTCCCCACCCTCCGTCTGCCCCGAGACCCCCTGAGGCGCACACATGGCCAGCCACCCCTAAGACTCCCACACCCCGTGCCTTGAGAGAAGGGAAAGCTAAATCCCAGACCGATCTAAATCCGGATTTGCAGATTTCATTTTTTTACAGGGAGGATTTGATCCCCTTTCCCCTCAAATGTTTGGGGTCTTTGCTCCTAAATACCAGCTCCAACATCACAAACACTCTCTGGCTTGTCCCGGGATAGGTTGTGTGCCATAAGGAACATAGAGGGCCGTCTGTTCGTTAATGAAAAGGAATTAACCTCCCTGCACTAAACGTGTTCTGTGAGTAAACAGGCTGAACTAAACCCCTGGTGTGCTGTAATATTATGGTCATGTCTACAAACACTAGCAGCGGAATCATGGAGAGAGAAAAAACAGACACAAAAGGACGGATAACAGACGGTGTGAATGAAGAATGGAGAAGACTTGGAAAAAAGAGGCAAAAAAAGCATTTATTTACAGTGGAGCAGAATATGCAGTGTCCAAAATTTACACTTGCCAGAAACTGGCTTTAACAAGTAGACAATCTGTTGGCCAGTCACTTTTTAGGAAAAGCAACATGATTCATGGTTTTAATCACTGTTTAATAATGATATCCTGACCTTCAACCAAGTTATTCTTTTGTTTTCATATAAGAATGTGCCAAAAAGTCGTTGGGTCTCAGTGTTTTTTTTTTTTTTCAAAACATGTTTTGTAATGAAATATTGTTTATGGCTGCAAATAAACATTACAGTTTACCTCAGGGTTTTTATTGTTGACTAAAACTTAAAATTCAAAATCCTTAATTGGTACTAAAGTACTAAAATTAAATTAAAGGTAAATAGAAATATTTGTTAACAATTACTAATAAAACAACAAAAGCACATAAAAAGCGCAAAAAATAAAAAATAAAAAAATAAAATGAAAACTGGAAATATAAAAAAGCTTATTCAACATTTTAATAAATACTATAATAGTATATAAATAATAATATAACAAAACTGGTTCACTTGCCAATAAAAGGTCAAAATGTTTCAGAGGCCCGAAAAAGTATTTGGACATTTGTGCTATACTTAAAAAAGTTGCAATGTCTTTGGATTACATAACAAAATATTAAAGCAAGTGTAATTGATCATAAATAATTATAGCACAAACCCACATTAAATGCAAAACATTTGACAAAAAGATCACCAAAACTCCAAAGCAGAGGTGGGTAGTAACGAGTTACATTTACTTCGTTACATTTACTTGAGTAAATTTTTTGGGTAACTAATACTTTTAGAGTATATTTAAAAATGGGTACTTTTACTCTTACTCAAGTACATTTTTAGTGAAAAAACGGTACTTTTACTTAGTTACTGTGGGCGACGCTCCTCTCGTTACTTTATCTTAATGCAATACGTAATAATAAAGTTAAAAATGCTTCAATTTATTCCAAACGCGCCGTCTTTTCTCTGGGCAATGAGCGATGCCCGTTCGCGAATGATTCATTCTTTTGAGTCAATTCTGTTCGAAGGCTCGATCAAACCAGTTGGCAAACCAGTGAATCGGTTCGCGAATCAGTTTGAATGATTCGTTCAGTTCTCTGCCGCACGCGCTGAGTCGCTGAAGCGGTTCTCACTCAGATAACAGAAAGTTTAAGAACATCAAGAGCGTTGAAGACGTGGCTTTGGATCTACAGTCAGTTGAAAGCAAATCTGCAAAGGCTATGGTTTGCTAGCTATGAAGATCTTTATTAGATGAACACCGCGTGTGCTGTCGGTTCCACACAGGTATAGATTCGATTACAGTACACGATACCACTATGACGTTACCAGTTTGTTGTAAATGTACCTTATACATTAAATACAATCTAGAATTTATTCATTAAATAAGCTGTCACAGAGTATGAAATGAACACCCGCCAAACCCCCGTTAGTTCCAGGAGGAATGCCTTTGCCTAGACGCAGAAAATATTGATATTTTCACAATATTTACGCTTGCAGAAATAAAGGCTACATTTGTTTACATTTTGCGGAACAGACGGAAGTAGATCCGTCATATGCATTTATTTCCTTATGTTCAGATGTTCTGTAGCGGTCATGTGAGGAGATTTCTCTCTTCTCCGTGTCAGAGGTTATATACATAATACATAATTAATTAATAACATAATTAATATACTTTAAAATATAATTTAATTCAGTGATGCAAATCTGAATTTTTATCAGCTGTTATTCCAGTTTTCAGAGTCATATGATCCTTCAGCAATCATTCTAATATATTGATTTATTATCAGTGTTGTTGAAAAAAAAACAGCATATGCTAGTTAGGTATGTTTTGAAGCTGGGATGCTGGTTTGGGCTGGTTTATGCTGGTCAAGTGCTGGTCTTAAGCTGGTCGGACCATTTTAGGACCAGCACATGACCAGCTTAAACCAGCTCAAACCAGCATCCCATGCTTCAAAACATACCTGTACCAGCATATGCTGTTTTTTTCAACAGGGTTTTGCTGCTTTTTTTGGAACCTGTGACATTCAGGATTCTTTTATGAATAGAAAGCTAAAAAGAACAGCATTGATAATAAATCAACATATTGGAATGATTTCTGAAGGATTATGTGACACTGAAGACTGGCTTAAAGGCTGATAAAAATTCAGATTTGCATCACTGAAATAAATTACATTAAAAAAAAAACATCTTTTGAACGGCAGTGTGTATGTATAAATTTTATCTAAATATCTATATATCTAAATAAAAATAGACTATATTCAGTATATGATCCAAAGTAACTAGTAACTAACTACTTGAGTAGTTTTTTTATCCGATACTTTTTTACTCTTACTCAAGTAATTATTCAGACTATTACTTTTACTTTTACTTGAGTAAATATTTCTACAAGTACTTTTACTTTTACTTGAGTACAGTTTTTGGGTACTCTACCCACCTCTGCTCCAAAGTTAGTGAAGAGATGCAGCATTTGAGACATGCAGATACAGACACCTGCTCTAATGCAATGACATTGACACATTTAAGTGAATAAAGGGTCAAAAATACATTGTGGTGTCACTGTGATGTTAGCAGGAGGAGGCAGAAGTACTTACGCAGTAAAGAGAGGGCGGCCGCGACGGTGACATTCAGAAGCCAGAGTTTCTTCTGTACCATGGTAAACACTCACATACCATCACACATTCCCCACCTGAAACACAATCACACACACACACACAAGTCAGTTCTGAGGACTCTCTGCCTGAGATAACACAACATGAGGAATATTTCCTAGTTCACAGTGTTACGTGCTTTACTGACTTCTTCCATTACACACATCTCACATTATCATTTAATACTTTAAAGAAAATCTCACTTTAAAGAACATGCCCAGGTCATATTTCACCACAATCACGCAAAAGAACGATTTGTTCACACATCAGATAACAGCAGCCTGCATCATATTTGCTGAATGAAATCCATGTTTCAAATTTGTGGTGTTGATTCCAGTAAATGTTCTCACAAAATATAATGCATTTCGTAGCACTTTTGCTTTCGACAGACATTTGTAAGGTGAAGAAGTCTTGTATTATCCCTTAATCACAGAAAAACTGAACAAAGGCATGCTTCATGTCTTCCTCTGAGCCAGCTTACAACTACTTTTTTGCGATTAATCGCAATTAATTGTGATTAATCGCATTCAAAATAAAAGTTTTTGTTTACATAATATGTGTGTGTGTACTGTGCATATTTATTATGTATATATAAATACACACACATGCATGTATATTTAAGAAAATATATTGTTTATTTATTAAATATATTTATATATAATATAAATTAAATGAATATAAATATATAAATACATAAATACATGTAAATATTTTCAAAATATATATTGAATGTGTGTGTATTTATATATACATAAATATACACAGTACACACACATATATTATGTAAACAAAAACTTTTATTTTGTATGCGATTAATCACGATTAGTCATTTGACAGCACTAATTCTAATTTCCACAATTTCCACTCCTCTGCAGAAACATTTGACTGTTTTTTGTTGTTTTGGTAAGTGCAATGAAACTGATTTATATATAATGTCCATCCTTATTTTGTTGGGGAAAAAAATTGTATGGACAGTTTTTATTATTATTTTGAACTCAGCATCATCGAATTAGGTAATAACCTGCCTTGTTGCTAATTGGCACTTTTTTTTCTTCAATATGTAGGGCTGTGTAATCTCTACCAGTGTTATTTTAGTATTACTAAGATATTTTAAATTAGTTTTCATTTTCAGATATTCTGTTCTGAAGTGTTTTTATTTTTAATGTAGAAAGTTAATGTTTTATAATTTTTTGTGTGTTTTTTGTCATTTTTATTAGTGTTTTAAAATGTTTATATAGTTTATTAATTTTATTTTAGTTTTAGTTTGTTATTTTAGACCATCAAGTTAAACAAATGAAAATGAGAAATGTTGCAAATTGTTTAAATAAAATGCATTTTTAAATATAATTTAAATTATATCTAAATTATATTATATATTATATTATATCGAAATTACATATATAATTATATTAAATTATTATTATATTAAATTATTTCAATTAGCGTTTATTTTGGTTAAAGAAAATGCATTTTTTTATTGTTTCATTTTAGTTTTAGTTAACTATAATATAATATTTAAAATATGAGTGCTATTTGCCCATGCAAAAAATGAATGCACATTAATGCAATACTTGGTGGTAATAAATAATACTTCAAAAGAAAAAAAAATCATTATTTTTTTTTATGCATGAGCAATAGTAATAGAAAATCATGCTTTTTATCTCATTTTTCAGTAAAAAAACATTTTAACTACTAAAATACAGTAATTCAGAATGTTTCATCTGAAAACAACAGACAACCATCTTGAAATCTACTTGTTATCTTAAACATCACCTGACAGTGACCCAGAAAACAAACACACCCCGCGGTTTACAATAATCAACTCTCCGGCCGTTCAATATTTCTCTCCAGTATTGTGGAGGAGTTTCCCTGCAAAGTGCCTGGAAATGAAAGCAGAGGTTGTTTAATACAGCGCTGGCAAACATCCACTCGTATGATTGAGCACCTGAGAGCAGCAAAATCCCCCAACCCGTCTCCCACGTCGACCATTCAAAGCCACTAATACCAGCTTATTACTTTAAGTTAATTAAAGCCCAAGTTGGAGGGGGAGGCTATTTTAAGAAGCCATGTGCAAAGACAAAAAGCATGCAAATGCATTTCATTTGGTTTTGTCTACACACATTGAATGCAACAAAAATTTGGAGGTACATACTGGTAAAGGTAACAGATCTGGCAGTCACATTCACTCTGGCTCGTCAAACTAGTCAAATTTCACGAGGGGAATATAAATCTCTCATCTCCATTCTTTCCAGCCCAAATCACAAGACAAATTTCCACAACGCAGTGGAAAGTTATTGGCTGAACAGTCTCAGAACAACCACAGGTATGAAATAAACCACACACTTCTACCGTTTCCACATCAATATCCTCCCTTTGGAATTTTCAGAGTGTGAAAATGCCTTTGGTGTCTAGAAAAGTTGTCCTTTTCAAAAGGGGAAATGTATATTTTGTTACCAATAAAATATTCTTTCCTATCCGATTTAGACAAGTAGCACAAATGGTGCAGAATGAGTTATAGCACTTTGGCTTATAGGATTGTTCAAATCACGAACCACAACTATGAGCAACAGCAGATGTGATGCTTTACTTACCAAACAGCACTTATCAACAAATTGGTGTTGGAAAAACTGCATAAGTGAAGTCATACTGTAAATAAAAGTTTAGTTTATACAGGATACAGCTTTGCTGAAGTCGTATGAACATGCACTCTTAAAAACAAAAGATTTTTATTGGCATTTTTATTGATGCTTCCATGAAGAAACTTTAACATCCTTTAACAACCTTTACATTCAACAAAAGGTTCTTTATAGTGAAAAAAAGTTTCTTTAGATTATTAAAATTAATATTATTATTTTAAGAACTACACTCTTGAAAATAAAGCTGCTTTATCGATGGTTCCATAAAGAACTTTTAACATTTATAGAATTTATGGTGGAATTAAATTTTGAAAATGTTCTTTGCACTAAGAGTAAATGGTTCTATTAAGAACTTTTCACTGAAAAAACGGTTCTTTTATGACATTCGCTGCAAAAACCCCTCTTTGTAACCTTCATTTTTAAGAGATCGAAAAGTCACACTCCCATGGCTACAGTCACGTCAACCAAGGTTATAATGCCTCTGTTCTGGAGTCAGTGCTTTATTTGCCTGTATAAAAGGCTCAAACAGGTTTTGGGCCGCATGAACTGATCTTGAAACTGGCCCTTGAGAGGTGCCAGATGAGGGAAGAGCATTGTGTGCCTCTGCGTGGAGTCTCTTACCAGTCAAGCTGTTGAACAAGGCCTCCTTGTGAAAGTGTCTTTCAGAGAGAGGAGTGCAAGCAGTGAAAGATAGACAGAGAGCAAAGCCTGCGCGTCGGAAAGAGACTTTCTACCCTACAAGACTCCAGGTGTGTCCTAATCTGGCCAAAAGTATTAAACTTTGCAACAAAAGTCAAGAATTTGTGCTCTGTGGTGAGACTGAAACCATATTTTAAGGACTAAGGGGGAGGAAATGTCTTAATTTAAGAATAAATCATTTAAAAGGCCATATTGGTTGACCTCTAATGTGAATATTTGTGGAAACAGAACTGTTTTCAACATTGATAATAATCAGAAATGTTTCCTGAGCAGCAAATCAGCATATTAGAATGATTTCTGAAGGATTGTGTGACACTGAAGACTGGAGTAATGATGCTGAAAATTCAGCTTTGATCACAGGAATAAATTACATTTTACAATATAATCACACAGAACACCGTTATTTTAACTTGCAATAATATTTCAAAACATTGCTGTTTTTACTGTATTTTTGATCAAAGTGCAAGCAGTGAAAAAGACAGGAAGAAAGAGTCCTACTCTGGCCAGAAGTATTAAACTTTGCAACAAAAGTCAAAAACCTGTGCTCTGTGGCCAAACTGAAACCACATTTTAAAGATTGGGGAGAAGAAATGTCCTCATTTAAGAATAAATCATTAAAAAAAACATATTGGTTGACCTCTAATGTGAATATTTGTGGATATGTCTATAGCCCTGTTGTGTGGAACATAAAAAGAGATACAACGCTGTACAAAAGTCTGGGATTAGTACGATTTTTCTTTTCTTTTTTTTAAGAAATGAATACTTTTATTCAACATGAGACGCATTAAATTGATCAAAAGTGACAGTAGACATTTATAATGTTACAAAAGATTTCTATTTCAAATAAATGCTGTTCTTTTAAACTTTTTATTTATCAAAGAATCCTGGAAACGAAATACATCATGGTTTCTACTAAAATATCAAGCAGAACAATGGTTTTGAACATTGATAATGATCATCAGAAAAGTTTCTTGAGCTGCAAATCAGCATATTAGAATGATTTCTGAAGGATCATGTGACACTGAAGACTGGAGTAATGATGCTGAAAATTCAGCTGTGCATCACAGGAATAAATTACATTTTAAATTATATTACAGTAGTTATTTTAAATTGTAATAACATTTCATAATTTTGCTGTTTTTACTGTATTTTTCATCAAATAAATGAAATGTTTCAAAAACATTACAAAAGTGTTTCCAACCGCAAACTTTTTGAATTTTCATCAGCCATTTTTTGTAAAATTATAAATGTCTTTACTATAACTTGCATCCTCACCATCCATCCTTTTGAACAGTAGTGAATATTTGGAGATAATCGCATAACTGCAAATGATAAAGCAACCTGATACACTCTGATCTAAATAACACACAAACCCCATGACCTTCTCTCAAAATCAACATTTATGACATCTCCAAGAGAGGAAGCCCCCGAAACAGATGCTTAAGATGGTGAAGAACGGCTCCAGACTGTCCCAGGGCATGATGGGACATGCTCTGCAAACCGCCTGATCTTTGATCTTGGCCTTGAGTGGCAGGGGCGCTTAATAAAACGTCTTCAGCTCTCCATCCAAAGCCAAAACAACCACATGGCCACTTGCTGTTTCATGTGAAACCATCCAAACCGGTTAAGACCTGTACCATCTGTTATTGACCTAAGTGTATCCACTTGGACGGCTTTAGCAGATAACAGACAATCTCAATCTAGTTGGCACACCTCTGGAGTTTCAGGCTGATCTGCTTTGATAGTTCACAGCCTCAACTGACTAACTGAATTAAGTAATATGCCAGTGACACAGTTACTAAAGACCATCTTCATCAATATAACTCCATGCAATATAAATATACCACTGATGTTTCATTTCACATGCTGGTAATTACTCTCTCTGATCAGATCAACTCTGCCAAGTCTTCAATTCAATTACCAAAAACATTGGAGATGTAAGTACTCCAGCTAAAGCCGTTTGCTGGGCCACTTGCCATTTTGATCACATTAAGAGCAATGTGTTCGAGTTGTTCTCACCATAAGGTACTCACAAGACCAAAGGTGTTTGTGTCAGGTGTGTATTTCTGCAGGTGATGCCTTGAACACGCTTTAGAGTATTAAAAGGTGAACCGGCCATCAGAAAGCAGAAGTTTGAATCTACTTTATCTGGGATCAAATGTCAAATGAGGAGGTTTACTCGTCCGGTGAGGATAACACCTGTTCAGTACACAAATGCATTAAGAAACACACATGCAACTCCTGCTAAAGCTTTAAACAGAGCAAAAAGAAATATGTGATTATACTAACCACTGTCATAAAGGCCCTCTTGACTGCAAAAATGTTCAAAGATTGTTAAAAGTTTATCACTGTTTGTTCAAACTAATTCCCATTGCAGCCAGTGATCTTTATTTTCTTTGTCTTGTTTTATGATGCCAATGACATTTATGGCCAATTAATTAAAATAAAGCTGAAATTAAATTAAATAAATATTAATTGAAAAATTTAAAGTACATGAAAATTTTGAAATGTTTTTCCTGCCAACTAACTGCAATAAGTTAAAAAATAAGTTTGAAGCACTAAAATTATAAATAAACTTAAAATATTTAAAATATTACAAAAAAAACAAAAACTAATAAAAATGACAAAAGCACATAACACAATTACTAAAAATTAAAATAAAATTAAAATTAACTTAAATACAATAATAAAGCTAGTTCTAAATATATAAAATATATTAATTTAAAAACTATAACAAAATTCATTGCACAAACAGTAATACTAAAATAACACTGAATAAACTTTTCACAATTTATTTTGACAAAAATATGAAAAAAAAATGCAATTCCAACTAGCAAAAGCAGTTCACTCATAACTGCATACTGAAAACTTTTTTCTGAGATAAAGTACTGAAATATAGTGTAATCCTGGTGTAATTGCACATTAAAATTTGTTTAGTTTTATTCACTTTTTCCTTCTACTGTCTTTCTTTTAATATCTAAATCAGATGAAAATTTTAACACACTATTATTATTATTAGACTTAATTAAAACATTTATTTCTTTTTCAAATGTATTACTATTTATTTAAATTTTTAATAATTTATTTTTTTTGTATTTTTTCCTCTATATTATGATGTCAGTGCAATGAAAACTGATTCATTTATAAAAAAAGAGGTTCTCTAAAATTATAAATAAATAAATAAACTACTTCTGAAAGCTTCTACATAGGCATCATGCAAATTGCAAACATCACTGAGGCCCATGTGAGAGCAGCTCATGTGAGCTCTGGAAGCAGCTAGATGAAAGGTAAATCACTGTACACCTGCTCTTTGCCGGAGTGAATAGCGTGGACAGCGAGCCGCAGACACAGCCTGATTAGCAGCTGTATTATGCTGCAGCTAATCCTGGATGATCCAGGCTGCCATAGGGCTCCAGCACGGGCCAAGCACAATGACCTGGGTCAGAGGAAGAACAGTAAGCCAGCAATCTTCCTGTGGCATTATGATGGCATTTCTAGGGGTGGACGAATGTTAACAGTGAAAATATCATGCCAATAAACTAAGAAAAAGAATCTGTGCCATTGCATTTAACAGTTAAGCATGTTTCATTTCATACAATCAACAATAAATGAAACTAGTGATAGATTTCTGTGCTTTTCAATAGATGAAGCCTGACAGCAAAATAGCCAATATTGCATGTCCCTAATATAATTTAATAATAATAATAATAATAAATTTTATTTGTAAGGCACCTTTCTTAAACTCACAGCGCTAATGACAGTAAAGGAGACATACATGAAAAACTGACAATAAATCAACACTTACTGCATTAGTGGTGGACAATATAACAGCCAAAATACATCCCATAGACTTACATTGAAAGAGGGACTTCTTTTGACTTAGGCCAGCAAGTAACCACATAACAACCAGGCAAAACACCCTAGCAACCACTTAGCAACACACAAAAACACTTTAGCAACCCCCAAACAAAGCTCGGGCAACACTTCAATGAGTAACAGTGCTATTTTACTATTATTTATTATAAATATTATTGTAGCATTTATTAAAATTTGGAATATTTTCAGTTTTTAGTAATTTTGCTACGTGGTTTTGTCATTTTTAGTAGTTTTTGTATTTAATAATAATTTAATAATTTATTTTTATTTCAGTTTTAGCAATTTTAGTTCTTCAACTTAGTTTATTTCAACATCGCAACATTTCTAATTTATTAAAGTTTTCATTAAAGTTGATCTAATATTTATATTTTATATTTACATGCATTTTTAATTTATTAAAATTTCTTTTAGGTTTTTTTTAATCTTTTTTTTTATTTCAGCTTTATTTCAATCAATTAAAAAAAAAAGGTTTTAGTTTTAGTTAACTATAACAACGTTTATCTAAACCAAACATATTTTCTTCAGAACACAACATTTACCCAAAGATCACTCTAAAAAAAAATTAAAAACTAGATTTTGCAATGCCGCTGATAATTTCAGAATGGTATAAATTGGAGTTTCTTTTGAATTCTGTTACTTCCCTCAGGCCATAATATCAAGCTCCATTGAGATTCCCGCTTTCATAAAGCTTTGCACAGTGAAATATCATGCTGTGATATGAACACCAATGTCTAGTCTAGGTAATCAGTTAATGAGGGCTCATTAGATCATTTTCCCATTTGTACCACCTTTCTCACATTAGCAGCCCTCAAGGAAGGTTTATCCTGATCTGTACCTGCCTCTGAGATACTCATATACCATTTATTATCACGCTAATCATGGCTAACAGAAACCAGACCGAACAGTAATGATGATGTTGACACGTGCAGACCAGCCAGTGGCAGTGAAGCACAACATCTGGGATTGCAAGAAGTCTTAAGTAGCATCTTGGCAAGAACCTGGCGTGAAATAAGTCAGGAAATATAACTTGATGACACAATATGTCTATTAAACACCCGTGGGAGCCCTGCTGCCAAATACAGCTCAAGTGGCTTTGATTTCTCTCCAGTGCAGATCATGTAGATGCTAAAATGCAATGAAACTACTACCACCACCCAGGTAGATCTGTGAGGTAAAACCTTCAAACCTGGTCTTGTGACTTTGCCATGCATGAACAAGACATGATTTGTATTACCCTGAGCTAGAGGTCTGCTACCCGACCCGAGCCCGACGGGTCCCGAAATACTTTCGGGTTTCGGGTCGGGTTTGGGTTAATGTTTAATGAATAGCTTCGGTCTCGGGTCGGGCTCGGGTTTGTAGCTAAACTAAAACTATATGCAGGCTTCGCTGCTTTCATAGACGCACACACACACGTTATTGCACACAGATATCAGAGAGATCGCGCAGCGTACACACAGCACGGAAACTTTTATTAGTAAAATAGCTTTGATAGGCTACTGACTCGCAACTTTATATTTCTCTGCAATGAGGGGGTAAAATCGCTGTTTTTGAAGTAACTAAGCCTCATTGCTTGTAGAGAGAGACGCGCAGACGCAGGTTCACGCGCGCAACTTTCATCCCCCTCTCTCTCTCTCTCTCTCTCGCTAATTCAAATAAATTATATAATTAATTAATTAAAATAAATGCGATCATCTCTGTGACTGATTTAAAGCAGGCCGAAAGCCAACGAGCCATAACTGACGAAAATGACCATAATTTGGTGGAAGAATATCGTCTTGTCATATATACAACCATTCAAATACTCGGCAGAATTTATGTGACCGCTGCACCTGATGTTCATAAACTTTCATAACTGCTAAGTGTTTTTTCTTTTGCCTTGTGAACTGTCCGAGCCTCGATGAATCTGTTTCTTTACATGTAGGCTATGTTTACTGACCGTTGCATGCATTCGTTGTGGGGGGACAAAGACTTCAGGTTGGGGTCGGGTTCGGGCTCTAAATTTAACTGTGCCGCTCGGGTCGGGTCGGGTCAGACGATCTCGGGTACGGGCCGGGTTCGGGCTTCAGTTTAAAGCCCGTGCAGACCTCTACCCTGAGCCCACACACAATAGCTCCATTTACAGATTGCAGAAGCAGTAACATACATAATCTCCTTCAAATTTATTCTTTTGCTTTTAGCTCCAAAAGCCTGCTCTGATAATGTCTGAACTAAAAGAAAAGTAGTTAATGAAGGTCAATTATAGTGAAGACATGACATAAAGCATGCATCATGCAAGTTTCTAAATCAATGCTGTTGATGAAAATATGAAAGAAATACGGAAGATTGTTTCTGCCACTGAATACAAAATAAATAGGTAATTGCGACTTTTTCTCGCAAGTGTTTTTCTTTTTCATTCAGACTTTTTTCTCAGAATTGTTAAGATATAAATTTGAAATTGCAAGTAATAAAATCCAGTTCTGAAGAAAAAAGTCTGCTTGCAATTTTGACATTTTCTTACAACTGTGAGTTGATATCTTGCAATTCTGAGAAAAAAAGTCTGAATGAGTCAGTTGCAAGAAAAAAACAAAGTCAGAATTGTGAGAAAAAAAGTTGCAAATGCACAAAAAAAGTCTGAATTGTGAGATATAAAATTATAAACCTTAAAAGACTGAACCACTATGAGCTAAGAGGCTGTTTTTCAAAGGTACGTGCTTTTGTTGAAGCCATCAGCCCGCACATTGAGTTTTTGTTTTTTAATAATTGTGTTTAACAGCAAGAATCCCGGTGGAAAACCATGAGAATAATTGTGCCAAAAGAACACTTTAATGCCCACCCACATCCATGAAGCACACCGAATGAGGTAATCGAATAATGTAATCTCCCTAAGATTATTATAATGATTGAATCCATCATTAAGGCATTAAGTTAAAATCTGAGTCCTCTATTCATAATATTGCTTTCTCCATTGAAAAAGCCATCTTGTCTGAATTAGGAGAGAAATATGCACAGATCACCATTATTATAGACTATGGACTTGCTGGAAGCAATGGCTTGAGGTTAAAATGTCTACTAAATGATGGATTTGTTTCTCACAAACATGCAGCTTTTCACTTCACAACTTGTTAACTGGTGGACTGGAGTGTCGTGGATTACTGTGATGTTTTATCAGCTCTCATTTTGACGGCATCCATTCACTGCAGAGGATCCATTGATGAGCAAGTGATGTAATGCTACATTTCTCCAAATCTGATAAACAAACATATCTACATCTTGGAGGGCCTTGAGTGAGGTAATGTTCAGCAAATTTTCATTTTTGGGTAAACTGTTCCTTTAACAGATCTTCCCCTATGGGAAAAATACTTCTGGAACAAAGCCACTGAAAAGTGGGCGGACAATGTTGCACCCTGTAGTGACACTTGCTTTAGCAAACACCTCTAGTCATTATCTCAGAAGAAGCAGGGGCGTGCAGCAGACAGAAAGACAACAATAAAATGCTTAAAGGTATCAAAATAACCATGATGACATTTGTTATCCTTGCAACCTTTAATCTTACAGCAGCTGTGTGTATGTGTATCATCACAACACTGTCTAATGTGGGTCAATAATATCTGCTTCGACAGCGTTCAAGAGCACGAGAACATGAGCAGAAGGTGAGGCAGTAAAGCTCATTGACGTTTGACCCTCACCGCTCATGCTAGTCCAGGTTAAGCCATTCATTTGGACATTGTTAGGCATGACCCAGTGACCAAAGTATACCACAAACTAATCCAAGCACGACTGGTTAAACTGCTTTAGTTAGCTTCCGCAAGTATATGTTTGGCAAACAGTAACTGTAAAGATATTTATAATCACACAGCTCAGCACCCCTTCTCTCTCTGAAATACAGCTCTCTTATCTTTAGACATATATATGGATATATATATATATATATATATATCAGGTGCTGCTGGAAACTACAGTAAAACATGGTAAGATTGCACATCAAGCCATTAAAGATCAAATAAATACAATGCATGAACTAGACTAGAAGGCCACACAGCTGAAATACATGCAGGTGTTAAATAATATATAGGTCATATGAGGTAATGATGTATAATAAATCATAAAAATATCATTGAACATTAAAATAAAAAAGGGTTCAAATAAAAAAGCATGAAAAAAATAACTTTACATTTTTAACTTTAATTCAGAGATTTGTGTTTTTCAGAAGTTGATTGTTGACCCCCATGCAAGAAGAAGAGTTAAATAAATAAATAATATTATATGAATATAAATAATATTAATTATATATGTAATTTTTTTCCAGAAGTTGACAACCATGTGAAACCAAGAATTTAGGCCTAATAAATAAATAAATTAAAATAATTAAATATTTATACATATAAATATATATTTAATATCTACATTTATATTAATAATACATTTATTACATTTAGTATATAGTGTAAATGTTTTTAAATGTTCAACCAAGTTTAATATGTAAAATAAATAAATATATATGTAAAATAAATAAATACATTTTATATATAAATATGTAAATAAATATAGATCATTTTTAGATATTAATTATATAATATATTTATATGTATATTTATATTAAATATAAATATAAAATATAGTGTAAATGTTTTTAGATGTTGACAACTATGTGAAACCAATGTGAGTTTATAAGTAAATAAGTCACTTTTTTTATATTCGAATGACCTATTATTAATAATTTCTCTTAATTTTACTTTTATAAATATTTACACAATATTCTAGGATATGTATGGAAAGCCACTTGAATATCAAAAGTGCCCCTTTAAAAATAATAGTATTACCAATAATAGCCTATCATAAAATTAAAAAAAAGTATTCATCTAATGCAGCTGATTTTTTTTTTTTTTTTTTACACGTTTAAAGCGAACTCTCCTGCAGTTTAATGAAGTACTCTGAATGATGTGACCGTATTGGTCAGGACTGATATCCAGCATGTCCAGCTCTGGTCAGAGAGACTGCGTGCTGGTCATTGTTCTCATGAGAAACACTGGACCTCACGTGCACCCCAGAAAACACACTTTTAAACAGAAATAAAGGAGAATGGAGAACAAAACCTGCAGCTGAATAGCATCTTAAGATGTTGCATGCAAGACACAGACATCATAATTCAAACAGAAGCCTCAAACATATGAATGGCAGCTCTGATATGTGAATTATGTATGCTGAGAATAACATCTGCTGGCGCAAACGACTGCAATATGTCTACTTATATATGCATGTATATGTTTGCGTCTTTTACCTTTTTGAGGCACTTGACTGATGATTAAAAGAAGGTGTCACTCCATCGATGCTTTAAGCTTTTTCCTCCGCTTGAAAGTTGCAAGAGATAGTCCCCCAAAAACACTTAAAATATTCTTAAAAGTACTTCAGAAATCGGTTTAATAACAGAAGCAGAGCCCGAGTGTCGTCAGTGTTACTGTGAATCCAGCAGCTCTTTAAACTTCACGTACTTTGATGGTCAGGAAAGCAGGTTTGGTTCCAGCGCGGAAAACGTAACTTCCATGGGTTTGTTCTCACGTTAAACCTGTCGTCTGCGTTAAACTGTGAGCTTCTTCGGCGTCCATTCAGAATATCGTCATGTGTGTGAAGTTTCCCGCGGTCTCCAGTCTCTCAGTTTCAGTCCAGTGAAGTTTGTGCGGCTACTCTCATGATTGTTTCGCGGTACAAACACGGACAGATACACGCTGAAACATTGAAGCGCTGCTGCTGCTCAAACACACCTCTCTCTCTCTCTCTCTCTCTCTCTCCCCTTTCCATTCATTGTAAGAGTAATATTGTATAATCGAATGAGGTGTTTTGTTTGGCATGTGAGGAATGTGAAAATCTTAGAATTTTGTATTAAATAACGATGTTATAATTAAAAAAAAATTACTCTCTCTTTCTCTCTCTCTTTCCATTCATTGTAAGAGGAAAAAGGTTTTGCTTTTTACAAATGAATTATTATTAAAAGCAATTATAGTGTTTTTCATTATAATACATATTTTGTGTATGTATAATATGTACATATTTTATAGTATATATATATATATATATATATATATATATATATATTTAGTGCTGTCAAACGATTAATCGCGATTAATCGCGTCCAAAATAAAAGTTTTTGTACATAATATATGTGTATTGTGTATATTATGTATATATAAATAAACACACATACTGCATATATATTGAAAATATTTACATGTATATATTTATATTCATATAATTTATATCATATATAAATATATTTAATATATAAATGTAACATATTTTTCTTAAATAAATACATGCATGTGTGTGTATTTATATATACATAATATACACAGTATGTAAACAAAAACTTTTATTTTGGATGCGATTAATCGCTATTAATCGTTTGACAGCACTAAATATATATGTAATTTTAATAATTAATAGTTTTAAAATGTTTATTATGTATTATATTTATTTATTATAATAAAACACTTATATATTATTATATATATATAAATATTATATTTAAGATAGATAGATAGATCTTTTTGGTGGAATATTTGATTAATTTTATACTCAGTACATAAAAAAACTGTGCAGATAAGTTATATTTTATATATGTGTGTGTGTGTGTATATATTCTATTCTTTAAAAAAATTTGCCTCTTTTAGACTTGCACTCTATTCATTTACTAACTGCATGTTTTCTTGAAAAAACAAAAAAAACTAACACTAGCTTCTCTATTCTTTTTGTATTCTGTCTGTTTTCTTTTTATTTATTATATAATTTAAAAAAAACCTTGCTTTGTGTACTGCGTTAGGGTGAGATTTGTTACAGCACTTGCATATCATTGCTCTTTTTGTAAATTGTCTTCATTTGTAAGTCGTTTTGGATAAAAGCATCTGCTAAATGACTATATATGATATATATATATATATAGCCACACGGGGGCGCAAGTTGACCATCAAAAACAACTATAGTAAATGTAGTTTTATTATCAGGGTTCACCTACTTTCTTAAAAACTGAATGAACTTTCTATGTGCAATCATGATAACCATCAGTCTTCATTTTAAAACAAGTTATTTATTCATAAAGCATTCTCTTTAATGCCAATAAAATCACATAAAATAAGTTAAATCCAGTGGCATGACATTAAACACTAAAGATGAAAACTTTGTAATGGTGCTTTATTCACATCATACACAAACGTTTTTAAATTTAAAAATGAAACTCTTTTTTTTGAGACTGGATTGAAACAGTAATGTTAATGTGTTTCCTCAAAAAAATATCTAAAATCCCATCATTAAGGACAGATTTGAACCCTAGTGTAATCCATCTCGAGAGCTGTAAAATATAAAACAGCATGTGGCATGTTTTGAGTAGTTTTTCTTGCCTCAGGCTTTGCTTGTTGCAACAACCTGTAACTCAATACAGCATACTAATATAACAACTGAACTGAGACCTGTTTTTTGCATAACAAATAATGGCATTAAATCCAAGATAAAGTGATTCTCATTACACAAAACCATCATACTAGTTCATGAATTCCAATCACCTTCTGAGTCTATGAAAATGTTAAAAATCAGGCTGTCAAGTCATTTTGACGAGGCAGACATCAGCGGCGCTGCAGGAAAACCAGGTTCAAAGCTCTGTCAGATCAGCCGGCTGACAGCCCGTCCCTGCTGCTCAGTCATCAAAGTCAGGGATGTCATCGTAGGAGTAACCGCGATAACCCTTGTAGGCGTAATAGGCGATGCGCAGGTGGTAAAACCCAGGAAGAAAGACCAGGATTCCAATAACCAGGACTGGGATGGTGCGATCGCGGTGCTGTGAGTGACAGAAAGACAGAAATGTCGACTTTAAGAGCTCGCCGGGTCAAATGTGTGCACAGGTCATTAATAACTGTCAAAAATATGTGTTTTCTGAGGGCCTCAAAGTCTGTCATACACTGATCAGTCTATAGGGTATTTTGTATTCTCATTTTCTACACCTTTTTTTTTTTTTTTCAAGTGACCTTTAAATGTTGCCTATTTCAGACCATTTCTTAATGCATCAATTTATATTCATTTTAATAGATTTTTATAGTGCACAATAATGACTAATGTTGAGTTAAAAATCACATAAATTCTAATCTGACTATGCAAACTGATCAAAAACATGAGTAAATAAATTCAACTGTGTTCAAGTGGCCCTTTAAATATGACCAATTTTTTTGCATGAATTTTCAAAATTTTAATAGATTCTTTATAGTGCACAAATATAACAGATATCAAGTAAAAAAAAAATAAATAAAATGAAAATAAAAAAAAATCACAAATTCCAACTTGGCTGTTCAAAATTTTTAAAAATGTAACTGATTTATATATATTGTATATATATATATATATATATATATATATATATATATATATATATATATATATATATATATATATATATACACATACAGTACAGGTCAAAAGTTTGGAAACATTACTATTTGTAATGTTTTTGAAAGAAGTCTCTTCTGCTCATCAAGCCTACATTTATTTGATCAAAATACAGAAAAAAACTGTAATCTTGCAAAATGTTATTACAATATAAAATAATGGTTTCTGTTTTAATATACAGTACTTTAAAGAATAATTTATTTCTGTGATGCAAAGCTGAATTTCCATCAGCCATTACTCCAGTCTAAAGTGTCACATGATCCTTCAGAAAATACTGATTTATTATTAGAATTATAAATCTTGGCAACTGCTGTGCTGCAAAATATTTCTTTGGAAACTGTGTTTTTTTTTTTTTTTCTTCTTTCTCAGGATTCTTTGATGAATACAAAGTTTAAAAGAACAGCATTTATTCAAAATATAAATCTTTTCTAACAATATAAATCTTTGCTATCACTTCTTATCAATTTAACACAACCTTGCTGAATAAAAGGTTTAATTTCTTTCAAAAAAAGAAAGAATAAAAATTTACTGACCCCAAACTTTTGAACGGTAGTATATACTCTTCTTTTTAATATGCTCTTCTTTTTAACTTTTTATTCATCAAAGAATCCTGAAAAAAATATCACAGGTTCCAAAAAATATTAAACGGCTCAACGGTTTCAGCTTTGATAATAAATCCAATATTAGAATGATTTCGGTCATGTGACACTTTAGACTGGAGTAATAACTGATAGTCAGTTTGAATCACAGAAATAAATTATATTTTAAAGTACGATAAAACAGGAAATTACGTATATTATATTATCAATAACATTTTACAGGTACTGTTTTCTTCTGTATTTTGATCAAATAAATGCGAGGCTTGTGAAACAGAAGAGACTAATAAAAAACATTACATAAAACATGTTTCCAAACTTTGTTTTATATATATATATATATATATATATATATATATATATATATATATATATATATATCTATATCTATATCTATATATACACTGTTTAAATCTGTGTTATTTCCAAATATGAAATTGGCCAAGACCAGAATTTTAAAAAGTCATGTTTAATTGCCAAAAATAAGCGTTTTTTGAGACCTCAAAGTCTGTCATCTACTGATCAATCTATAGTGCAAAGGGTATTTTGTATTATCATTTTTCCCCTAAAATATATGTATTTTTTGTTCAAGTGGCCCATTTCAGAGTAATTTGTATTTTAATGAATCTATTACAAATGCATTTATTTTAATTGATTCTTTATAACACAATTCTGACAAACGGCAAGTTAAAAATCACTACAAAAATCAAATCTCATTGTCTGCTCAAATATATACACATATACATATACATATATATATATATATATATATACACACACAGGTGCTGGTCATATAATTAGAATATCATCAAAAAGTTGATTTATTTCACTAATTCCATTCAAAAAGTGAAACTTGTATAATGTATACATTCATTCCACACAGACATTATTTCAAGTGTTTATTTCTTTTAATTTGATTATAACTGACAGCTAATGAAAACCCCAAAATTCAGTATCTCAGAAAATTAGAATATTATAAGACCAATACAAAGAAAGGATTTTTAGAAAATCTTGGCCAACTGAAAAGTATGAACATGAAAAGTATGAGCATGTACAGCACTCAAAACATAGTTGGGCCTCCTATTGCCTGAATTACTGCAGCAATGCGGAGTGCCATCCAGACGATAAGTCTGTGGCACTGCTCAGGTGTTATGAGAGCCCAGGTTGCTCTGATAGTGGCCTTCAGCTCTTCTGCATTGTTGGGTCTGGCATATCGCATCTTCCTCTTCACAATACCCCATAGATTTTCTATGGGGTTAAGGTCAGGTGAGTTTGCTGGCCAATTAAGAACAGGGATTCCATGGTCCTTAAACCAGGTCCTGGTAGCTTTGGCACTGTTTGCAGGTGCCAGAATCCTGTTGGAGGAAATCAATCTGCATCTCCATAAAAGTTGGTCAGCAGCAGGAAGCATGAGAGTGCTCTAAACTTCCTGGTATACGGCTGTGTTGACCTTGGACCTCAGAAAACACAGTGGACCAACACCAGCAGGCCCATGGCACCCCAAACCATCACTGACTGTGGAAACTTGCACTGGACCTCAAGCAACGTGGATTCTGTACCTCTCCTCTCTGCTCCAGACTATGGGACCCTGATTTCCAAAGGAAATGCAAAATTTACTTTCATCCAGAGAACATAACTTTGGACCACTCAGCAGCAGTCCAGTCCTTTTTTGTCTTTAGCCCAGGCGAGACGCTTCTGACGCTGTCTGTTGTTCAAAAATTGTGGCTTGACTTTAAAGATCTCGACCGCTAGAGCCCATGTCTTGCATGTACGTCTGTGCGTAGTGGTTCTTGAAGCACTGACTCCAGCTACAGTCCACTCTTTGTGAATCTCCCCCACATTTTTGAACGGGTTTTGTTTCACAATCCCACTCTCAGGGTGGCAGTTATCCTATTGCTTGTACACTTTTTTTCTACCATCTTTTCCTTCCCTTCGCCTCTCTATTAATGTGCTTGGACACAGAGCTCTGTGAAAAGCCAGCCTCTTTTGCAATGACCTTTTGTATCTGCCCTCCTTGCTGAGTGTCAATGGTCGTCTTTTGGACAACTGTCAAGTCAGCAGTCTTCCCCATGATTGTGTAGCCTACAGAACTAGACTGAGAGACCATTTAAAGGCCTTTGCAGGTGTTTTTGAAGTTAATTAGCTGATTAGAGTGTGGCACCGAATTGTCTTCAATATTGAACCTTTTCACAATATTCTAATTTTCTGAGATACTGAATTTGGGGTTTTCATTAGTTGTCAGTTGTAATCATCAAAATTAAATAAACACTTGAAATATATCAGTCTGTGTGGAATGAATGTATACATTATACAAGTTTCACTTTTTGAATGGAATTAGTGAAATAAATCAACTTTTTGATGATATTCTAATTATATGACCAGCACCTGTATACACATATATACATACATATACATACATATACATATATATACACACAACCACATAGCTTAGATTAAAATGAGAATGAAAATAGAATTTAAAAATAGAATTATAAAAGCTAATTAAATATACTAATAAATACTATAACAATAGTAAATAAATAATACTAATATCGCTGCCTTGCCTGTAAAACAATTACACTGTAAAAAAACAAACTTTTAAGTTTGCTCAACGGTTTGTTTAAGGCAAACCACTTCAACCAGTCCTAGGGTTCTCAGCATATATGTTTGAACACCCAAAGTTTATAGAACTGGGTGATTTATCTCATGCAATATGCATGTGCATCACAAATCAGTAAAACCGGCTCCTTGATTAGCGGTAAATCCCATCACCTGTTTTTTCAAATGGAGGCGGCATTTAATACGGGCCGTAGTTCACTGAGAAGCTACGCAGTCTCGCGTTCATTGCTCCGAAGCGATTCATCTGCGATGACGCGATATTGCATAATACTCCGAGGCTACGGCTCCGTGTATTAAATGCCGCTCCATTTGAAAACAGGTGATGGGGATTTACCGCTAATCAAGGAGCCAGTTTTACTGACGAGATGCGCATGCATATTGCATGAGATAAATCGCCCAGCCCTAAGTTTATACAACAAAAAGTTGAGAGAACTCAAAAATCTCCTTAAAAATAAGTTAAGAAAACTCAAAAATCTGCTAAAGCTGGTTGCCTTAAATTTTTCTAAGTTTGCTTAACTTTTTTGTTGTTGTTGTTGTTTTTACAGTGTAAGCTGTTGAAAACCTTTTTGTATTTTCCTCTGTTGTGCCTTTAACTTTCTATAAAGCATACAACTGCAGTTGATAGTTTGACAGACAGACATTCAAGAATTTATGTATTAATGCTGCAAATAGCCCTGAAGACTATGAGGCTGTTACGATTATGTAAATTAGAAACATAAAACAACAGACCAATGAAATCAAACTAATGCACTCTAACAAATGCACGAGGAACGTGTCTAGAAATCTGAATGCAAAGCTAATAATGGCACAATCTGTAAAGGCAGAACATGAAAGCAATGCATGGAGCTGTAATAATGTGCAATGGCACTCACATCATTAACTTCAAAGTATCCTGCTAACAGGAGGGATCCGATGATGATCAGAATGGAGCCGATGAGGAAGAGAACGGTTGCCAGGGCGATCGCTTTATAAGGGACTTTAGGCGGACTTTTCTTAAACTGAGAAGAGAGAGAACATGGCTCAATATGACAATGCATTCATGCAGAATTTCAGTTAAGAGCAGTAAACTGAACGTATTAACTACTGTAAAACACAGGGAAATAAATGAAAGATGAATTTCCGCACTGATTTATGTGTGATATTTAGTATTTATAAATATTAAATTAAATTTAGACTTTCATTCCTACCACCATTAGAATTTTTAGATGAATTTTATCGGTTTTTCAAGAGTTGTGTGGGTTACATCAGTAATATTTTTATTTTATTGTTGTGTGGTTTTTGTATTGTTTGTTAAACCTTTCTCTAAAGACAATTTTCTACCCTTTGGGGATAGACAATAAAGCTTTTTTGAATCTGAATCTGAATTTAGATTTATAATATTATTATTTATATGTCATAATATTACATTTATACTATTACAGTTTATATGTAATAAATATTTCAATTGTATATTAACATTAGGTATGTTACATGTGAGTTACATATGTTGTTACTGTAAACTAAAACTATCAAAAATTGTTTTCATTAATTGAAATAAAGCTGAAAATAAGTTGGAATTATTATTAACGTGATAAATATTTAAATTCACAAACATAATACATAATGTTTGTAACACACACACAACTTGTAAATAAAGAGACAGATATGCATTAATATTAATTAGTCCCTGGAAATGACAAATATGAAAGTGAGCAACAATGATTTGCATATTTAAGTGCATTAAAAGCCTTTTTTCCTCTCACCTGGAGATCAATGTATCCATCATCATCACTGGCTAGTTTGGAGTATCTGACTCCACTGTTTATAGTGTTTCGAGCTGGCATCTTCTCTTGAGTTTATTCAGTCTGATTCAAAAGCACATTCATTCAATACTTCATCATTAACACATACGAATGAAAACAATCAGCTAACGTAATATACATTAGACCATTATCTATGTTATCTATTACTGACCTACTAAATCAGGTCGAGCGTTCACTAATAGCAATGCAGTACTGCATGTAGAAAAAATATTTAAAGGTCTAACTGAATCAACATAAACATGTTTAACTGGTTTTGCTTGCTATATTACCTTGAACGTGATATTTCAGCCTCAGAATAGTCTGATGGCGATTTTCCTGAAGTACAAGTCACAATGAAAATGATTATTGTTTCCGTTTTTAACGCATTTAAGTCATTTTAAACTAGTATTAATTAAAAACGTCATTGTAGGTCAGTTTGTGACAGTCGCACATGAGATTGTTTATAAACGTAATACTTCCGGTTATGACAAGCACGCATGCGCCCTCTTCTGGCGTCTTCCGGGTTCACATCAAACTGCGCATGCGCTTTGAATAGTTCACGACACAACCACACGAGGGAGCTCTGTCATAGAAAAACATGAATTTCTCGATAACCACCTTGTCTTTGGTAAGTGAGTTTTATAAATAGTGGAATTAAACCAAGAATGTGAAAGATTATTTGGTGGAACTAAGAACAGAAAATCAGAAAATTAGGCTTTATGTGTGAGATGTAAAAAGAAATATAGCGTCTAGATGTAAGTGATAGAATGTAGCCTACATCACCCAATAAAAAATAAGAAAAAAATCACGACCAACACATATCTATAATCCCATAAATATTGGAAAACGCAGTGAATAACTTTTTAATTACTACAATGAATATGAATTCGTCCAATTATTATTTTTTTTAAATTCAAATTCATACAAGATAAATTTTGAAACTAACATGTAAGGTCACATATTTTCATAAATATTGCAAAATAAATATATTTAAATTATATTTTTCTTAAATATTACAAGTAAATCGTTTACAACTAGTAATTTGATTTTGTAGAAAATATTGATGGACAAAACAGTTTATGATTTTCTACAAAAAGCTACAGGATGTGGGCCTAGGTGTGATATTTTTCTAAGAAAGTAATGTAACTCTTGAAACTAGTCTGCAAGGTCACACAGAGATGAATACGACTTTGAATATCTGTTTCTGGTTCTGAATGCTGTCAAATCACTTTAGAAACACTCATCACTGCATTTCATCACTGAATGATGATCAGGCTGCTTTGCTTGAAAGAAATTATACAACAGCAGATGTGTCTATTGCTTTTCTCCTGGATGTTTCCTGGATGTTTGCTCATCTGCGTTGAAGGTTAAAAAGTGACATTGATTGGAAAGCAGAGAAATGACTCATGTTGAGGTCAGTTTGAACACCCAACATAATCTCATGACGTACAGCCCGCAGTAAACAACTAAAAAAAATAGTGTCCACCCTCCATCCAACGAGCTCAGCTAATTAGCAATTTTGAAATAATTAGATCCCTTATGAACAAAAAGATCCAGCGGCATTGCATGCTTATTGCTGGGAGACAATTTTGAGAAAGCAATGGTTACCGTTCCATCTGATTTGTGATCTGAACAGGGGTTCTTCAAGACCGTTTAGAGAAAAATAGTGTAAAAAATGTAATAAAAAATAAATAAATAAAAAATAAAAATAAGATTTAACTAAAAAAATAAATAAAAATCTGTGATGAAAATGTATTTAAATAAATAAATAATACAGTAATACAGTGCAGTAGTATGTGAGTAGAAAAAAATAATATTCTATTACAAAAAAAGATAAATGCATATAATATGTAACAAACTCTGTAATCATGCATGCATAAAAGAAATGTTTTGAGAAAAATGTGTAAAAATGTCAAAGTAAATAATATTAAAAATAAGATTAAATAAATAAATGATAAAATAAAAAATAAGTCAGTGATACACTATTGATTTAAATTAATAAATACTAAGATAAGAAAAAAAAAATTGTAATGATTATTAACCTGTTGGGTTGCAAGTCTGTTCATTATTTGATCAAAAATAATGAAAAATGCACATAATTGTCTACAAAAAAAAATGTACAAATAAACAACAACAACAATAATAATAATAACAACAACAATAGAAATCAGTAATAAAATTATGTTAATTAAATGAGATGTGATTACAAGATGATTAAAGAATAAAGATTAAATTAAAGATTGACAACTGTTATAAAATATTGATTCTTAACTGTTGGGTTGCAACTCTGTTCATTATTTTATCAAAAAGAATTATAAATGGACAATAGAGTGCAAAAAACTCTATAATCATTGCATGGTTAAGATTGCAAAAAGAAAGGTTTAGAGAAAAAAATGCTAAAAAATGGATTTAAATAAATAAGATATGATTATTATAAGATGATTATTAAAGATTGACAACTCCTATTCTAGAACAGGTGGGTTGCAAGTCTGTTCATTATTTTATCAAAAATAATTATAAATGCACATAACAGAGTGCAACAAACTCTATAATCGTGCATAGTTATAATGCCAAAATGCATTCAAGAGGTACAGAGAAAATGAATCTCATATGTTTTGTTGTTAATGTAAAAAGGTATTCATCCAATAAAGCCTGGCAGTGAGGGCTAGGTAGAATCTAGTCAAATTATGAAAAGGTCGTCGCAAACAGCACTGAATTAAATTCAGCTTCACTTGCAACGAGCATAAACTTGGTTTGTGTCGACCACAGTGTGTTCTGAGCTGTGAATTATTGGCTGCCAAGAGCAGGAAACCATGGGAATTGAATTTTAACATTGTAGTACCCAGATGATATATAAAAACCAAAACCAGTTGAGAGCCACCAGCCTAGACAGTGAGGGATAAAGGTTGATCTGACACGTTTACAGCCTCCGTTCTCTTGTTTTGCTCTCTTTTAGATGGATTAAACGGATTGGTTCCAGGACAGAGATGTACAGCTGCTCTTAGACAGACCATTTCATAACACACAACATCAGCAATGAGTTTGGTAATGGCCCCACTCAGCATTAATTACGCCATCTAGCCGCTGGCTTCACCCCACCATCACCCTGAAACGCTCCACTGCACCATCAAACAGCAGAAGGGTAAAAAAGGTTCACTTTCACAACAAGAGTCAATATATGGATCGCGATGTGGATGGTGGTCTTATTTAAAGTCTGGGAGACGGGGATCGATGCAGACGCTGGACCACTGATCCATCACATCTTTCACTGTGGGCGCTGTCTGTGGTCTGGGCTTTGCTGTCAAGTCTATTGTCTTGACCACGTTTTACGGACCAGCGAGTGTTTGTTTAACGTTTGGAGTCGGGGTTGTGTTGAATTAACATTGATCAGACCAAGCCTGCAAGCTAGGAATGGAATCTAAAGCACTAGAGTAATTAAACCTTATGAAACTGCTGTTTTTGGGCCTGGGTTCCGGTCGTGCTAAAATACACTATATAGGCAAAGGAACTCTACCTTCTAGCAGAAAGGAATGCTGTTTTGGTACCACGTCAAAAAATTTGGTGTAGAAACAATTTTCACTAGGAAAATTCACAATTAATTACAAAGAAATGGCAAGTAACACATTGAATAATATGCAAGTAGAAAGACTGAAATAGTATTTTCTTGTACAACGTACTCTATCTTTCTTAAGAAAGCTCTCAGATTTCTAAGAAAAAAAACTAAGAATATAGAAGTGCAAGATATAAACTCAGAATAAACATGAATTCTGAAGAAAGATTTGTGAAATTTAAACTTGTAATTGCCTGAAAAAAAAGAAATCAGAATTGTGCATATTATTTTTAATTCAGTGCTGAAAAAAAAAAAAACTCAATTGTGACATGTAAACTCAGAAATACGAGTTCATATTTCACATTTTTTTTCTCTAAAATAAAAATAATTATTATTATATAAAAAAGACAAAAAGTCAGAAATGCAAGGAACGTCTGTGAGATAAACGGTTGCAAAAAGTTGTTATTTTATGGTGTAGTAATCCCTTTTTAAAATCAATAAGGCACTCATAATACTCATATAGTCATGCACGCCTAATAACACCGTTTAGTGATGATAATATTGTCAGTATAACAGCCTCTCGTACCTCATTTCTTAAATATGCAATTTTCATGCATAAATTCATGGTGGTTCACAGAGGTCAGAGAAAAGCTGTGGTTTTACTGCGGTCTCCTGCTTTAAGCCCTCATGATTACAGCTCCTGTGATAAGCATCCCTTAATTATCTAAGGGGTCGATTGAAAGCACAGGGCTGATTCCTCTCTGCTGCTCACATCAGCTATGATGGGCATCGCTGCTGCCACATTCACATGGACCAAAACATGATTTTTGTGTGTGTGTGAATTCTCGTGTCGGATGCTTGCTGTGAAATTTGAAGTGATATTTCACTAGTTTTTGCCTCTTGGTAGCAGTGTTATTTCAGTATTTTATATACTATTAGTTTTGAATATTTTGAATTTAATTTTTATACTATGTTTAAATTTTAATTTTAGTTCAATTTTAGTAATTTTGTTATGTGCTTTTGTCATTTGTAATATTATTAATGATTATTATTATTATTAATTAGAGGTTAGGTTTCATTTATTTTTGTTTTAGTTTAGTTTTTATTTATTTTATATCCAGTTTTTCATCTTATACTTACAGTGGCATGTGAAAGTTTGGAAATCCCTTGAAGAATCTGTAAAAATGTGAATAATTTTAACAAAATAAGAGAGATCGTACAAAATGCATGTTATTTTTTATTTAGTACTGTCCTGAGTAAGATATTTTACATAAAAATGTTTACATATAGTCAACAAGACAAGAAAATAGCTGAAATTATTAAAATAACTCCCCTTCAAAAGTTTGGGAACCCTTGGTTAGCTGGATGATCCACGACTGTTTTTTTGTTTTTTGATGGTTGTTCCTGAGTCTCTTGTTCGTTCTGAACAGTTAAACTGAGCTCTGTTCTTCAGACAAATCCTCCATGTCCTGTAGATTCTTCAGTTTCCCAGCATCTTTTGCATATTTGAACCCTTTCCAGCAGTGACTGTAGGATTTTGAGATCCATCTTTTCACACTGAGGATAATTGAGGGACTCAAACATTCACTGATGCTCCAGGAGGAAACACGATGCATTAAGAGCTGGGGGGTGAAAACTTTTGAACAGTATGAAGATGTCCAGATTTTTCTTATTTTGTTGAAATATCTTTTTTCTCCCATTTAGTACTGCCCTTCGGAAGCAACAGAAGATACTTGCATGTTTCCCGGAAGACAAATTAAGTACAATTTACCTTGATCTTCAAATTCAAAAATTTTCACCCCCCGGCACTTAATGCATCGTGTTTCCTACATCTTTTATGTAAAATATATTACTCAGGACAGTACTAAATAAAAAATAACATGCATTTTGTGTGATCTCTCTTATTTTGTTAAAATTATTCACATTTTCACAGATTCTGCAAGGGGTTCCCAAATTTTGCATGCCACTGTATACTTGCAATTAACAAAAATGTGTTAATAGTTTCAGTTTTGGATGTTTTAGGTGTGAATCTCACAAAGTTTTGATCTAAAGAACAAAAGTAATTATATCACTCTTTGTCATTATTTAATTTAGATTTTTACATAATGCTTATTTTACATCAAGATTATTTTCATGGCAATTAAGCACATTCGCCACCCAAATTTTAAGTGCTGTAATATGACATTTTTAAAATTTATTTCTAATTCTCAGTGGTGATTCTCATTAGTTTCATTACATTTTTTTTAACTGAAATCAGTATGAATTAAAGGTAGTATAACAAATATGACAAGGATATATAAATACCATTTAAATAATATATAATTATTTTTCTTTCATTATAGTAATGCATTTTTTTTGTGTGTGTGCAGTAATAAGAATTATTTTTATTTATTTTATATCTAATTTATTATATTTTTTATTTTATTTCTATTTTATATTGTCATTAAAATAACGTCTCAATGCATTGTCTTGCATTGTAGAATGAGTTGGAAATATGTCAAGTTTTGTGACATTTATGATGTGTGTGTGTTTCATGCAGCCAAAATAATGGTATTCATTATTGTTTTTTTATTGCTTTATATATATAGTCAGATTATATTATTTTACTCCACACAGTCTGATCCATTTAATTTGCACACCGAAGGGGAATGAGAATAGCATTCAGAGTAAGTAATGAGTATTTGGCTGCATTCTGTAACGTGTAGATCATATTTTCTCAGATTCTTGGCTGCAGAGTTGAGGGCATGACTTAATATATGAAAAAGTGATTTCATTTTAAAGAGGCTGTGTCATAATTTAGAAAATATCTGCATAGATACGTGCTTAGAAAGTTGGTTAGTGCTCTGTAAATATTGTTTTAAAAACAAATTGTTTCAAAAAACCATGCATTATACAGGGTCCCCAAAAGTATTTGTGTCACACAGAAATGTCAGAATGGCATTGCATTAGGTGACAAAATACTAAAGCAAGTGTCATTTATTGTAAAGAAAGATATAGAAAAGTATTTTGTGACTTGTAATGTGTGAACTTGAGAAAAACTGACTATATCCACTAAAAATTAATTAAAAGATACCGAGAAGATACTTCTGCAGCATTTTGCTTTCACAGTTTATTATCCAATGCGATGGCATTCAAACATGAAGTGTGACTTAAGTGTCCGAATACATTTTTGGCACCCTGTATATTTCCAGTGAGTGTTAAAAACAGGAATACGCTTAGCATCAATTCATCCAACATACTTTATTACTCCAGAAAGGTAAACACTGTGCCAATCTCATCACTCTTTCTCGGCATCTCCGGCTGGGTTATGACTTGTTTTTGTATTTGTTTGTTTGTGTGTGTGTGTGTATGAGTATGTTTGTGTATTTGTGGGACTCAGTGAATGTGTGTATATGTCTGTGTGCTCTGTAATAACCTGAAAGTGTCCTGAGTTCTTGGTAGGTGGGTAAAAAGCAATAAAAACAACAGCAAAGTTAATCTCAAGGTCCACAACTTGAATAATTGATGCAGTCTGAGCTGATAAAGGGAAACACTCAGAGACCCACAAACCCACTGCATCACTGAGACCACCTAAGAATGTGTGCTGGTCACCTGAACTCCATTAGAAATCATTGACTGGAACATTATAGAAATACAGAAAGAAATACAGTTTAACATGACAGCAACAGGTTGTATGAACAAACACCACTCACAATGTCTTAGAAAAATGTAAAAATGAAGTGTTCTGCAGTAACTGATGTCAGGGTTTTGAGTGGTGGTGATATTTTTAGTCTGTAATCTAAGTGCATATAGGGCCCACATCAGCAGGGATCCCACACCAATTTCATGAATTTAATTGGTTGGTAGAGCAAATGCAAATAGCTTGAGTGCGATTCCTCGAGAGGTTGTAAAAGATGCAGTTTAAGATGGCTTTAAAACCTGATTTGCTTCTTTAGCGGTGTGGCGGATGACAGACTCTCCTCCCATGAGCAGCCTTGTTATCATACTGCGTTCTAATGAGGCAGCGTCGTTGTTTGCTGTCTTGTTTCCAAGATGACGTCTTGCTGATAAAAGTGATTCAGAAACAAACTCAGGTACGAGAGGGCAGATTGTTGTTTTTGTAAAGTATTTCATAAGTGATGGGCTGCTTTGATTTGATTTGTAGCCTGATGGATTTATCTCAAGTAATTGTGGTCATTAGAGAGAGCGCAGTTTAAAAGCAGCGGACGGTCGACTGGTGGAGTACTTTGATATTTTACGTAAGAGAAATAAATGAATATAAACACACACACATATTCCCACAGGGGGCTTAAATGTGAGTTGTGGGGCTGTAAGAGCCGTCCAGAGTTCAGTAATTAAGTCTGAGTTCATTACGAGACAGCAAAGAGAATGCTGCAGTGAGAAATGAAAATGAAGGGGACGGACTGGAAAGGGCTTTAGGCGAGCTGTTAAATGTAAACCCTCTCTGATAGATTCGTGACACTCAAAGATATTTCATTAAAGACTCCCATGGGAATATAAAAAAACAAAGAATTTCTCAGTTGTTTCTCCTAGACTATACTGCTAAAGTCTCCTGCTTCCGGCTAACAGGGAACTTTCTCACAACGGTTTTTAAACGTTATATGAATGTTAGGACAAAACATTCTAAAAGTCATGTTTATGGAATGTTGGTGTATGATGTTATTTGTACTTGAACATTCTAAGAAATGTTTAGAAATTTTAATTGCAAAAAGAAAACTGGACATTTTAACGTTTTTAGAATTTTTTTATTTATTTTTTTTTAAATGAAAGCTTTCAAATAACAGTGTATTTTGGGTGAAAATAAAGTTAGCAGAAGGCTGTAAAAGCGTTTTTGTAACTTTTAAATTATATCATGATCTACAAAAAACCTGGACAATTCAGCATTCTTAGAATATTAAAAATAGTGTTCTATTTTGCATGAAAATAAAGTTAGTAAGAAATGTTTTTGTATCCTTTAACGTAATAATCACAAAAAAATGTTCTTAGAATATTAAAAGTAACATTCAAATAACGCCATATTTTGGGTAAAAAAAAAAGAAAGATAGAATGCTGTAAAAAACAAACAATTTGTAACCTTTAAACAACATGTACTTCAAAAAAAAAAAAATTCTAAGCACTATTCCATCAAAGTTTTTATAACCTAAATTTGGTAGATGTTTCTCTCAAGAAATAGGCCTTGTTAATTTCACATCTTTTCTTTCAAATGATCTCAGCTATGTCTCAAATTGTCCTTAGAATTGCCAAGATACCAGTCTGCATTTAAAAGTCAAAGATCTCAAACACAAACATATCTTGTCAATTTCAAATTCAAAGATGAATGATCCGTTCTATCCACATTTCTCTAACTATATGCAAATCAATTTCTACTTTTGTCTTTATAGGAGTTTTAAGAGAAACATAGGAAAGAAAGTTGATGCTCAAATAAAACAACATTACATCTCGCTATTCTTAACTACTGCCTCTTATGGAAACTGAAGTGATTCATTTCCGTTACTTTAGTTAAAATACATGTGGTTATTTCTAGGTGCATTACTGACATCAAACCAACTGTAAGGATGTTGTATGGGATTGAATGTGTGCATATGTGTGTTTGCTTAGAGACTAACTATAGTTAGAGCAAGTATATTGACTTTTTCTTATTTTAAATTATAATATTTAATTATTTTAAATGAATAGAATAAAATTGAATTTTAAATATATCTATTTATTTTTTATTTCAATGCAAAACATTTGTTTTTATGATTTAAAAAATAAAAGCCTGTTGTATGTCCTCATATTGAGAGCTGCAGCAGTGTATTTGTGTGTGTGTATGTGTGTGTGTGTGTGTGGTATATAAGTTTACACAGCTGTGACTTTGAACTTCAATTCTCTTTCTCTCTCTTCAAACCGCTGCCCTGCAGGTCACATGTATTTTTCAGAGCTCATCACACTGGCTCATGATCCTGCTGCTCTCATTTACTGGGTTCACTGGTATCATTTTGAATTATGTTCAGATCTTCTGTGAGTATTTTTTTTTCACATTAAAATACTTCCTTTTATCTCAGTTTAACAAGTAGAGACAAAGTCACTGTTACTTTGACCTTGTGAGGAGTGACTCTGTGATGCTTTCAAAACATTGATCTGTTTGTTTGAGCGGCCCGGCATGCTGAATTCTGGCTCAAATAAAGGTAAAGTTTGGGGTGGGACTGTGTGTTTGCTTGTCCATTGGTGGACAGGGACAGAGTGGAAGGGAAAACATTATGGAGATGATCATTACAATGTGTGCATCTCATGCATTGTGCACTCATACAACTACTGTATAACGAAAGCTTATTTAATTGGTACTAGACCAAAAAGAGCCGTTTGCAGTTCAAAAAGTCCCCAGCCCTCTCGAACACCTCGAGGTTCAAAGTTTCTGAGAGAGTGCTTTATTGATCATTTGAGGAATACAGCTCTATTTTGAGGATGTACACAGTGACATGGGTCAAAGGTGTGTGTTTGTGTGTTGTTCTGCTGATGAGAGCTGTAATTGGCTCTCTGAGCTACAGACATCATTTCTGGACATTACACACGCTGAAATTCACTCAACCGGGACTCTCTCAGACATCGTAATGTTTAATCTGATCTGTTGTCCTCTGAGGAAGCATCATAAAGTAACGACTGAGAATCACTTCATCAGTAAGGGTTAGGAAATTAGGGGAGCCGGGGCTAGTTGTCACATGGAGAAGTCGTCATAAGATAATATTTTTGTAATACAATAAATATAGATTAGTATATTAAAAAACTATATTTTATATGCGTGTGTGTGTGTGTGTGTGTGTGTGTGTGTATATATATATATATATATATATATATATATATATATATATGGATGTATATATATATGGTAGGTTAACTTTAACATTTTCACTATTTCATAAAATGTTATATACTTCATCATTGTTTTGCATAATTGTTTCTCAGCAATAAACTAATTGGTTGAACTAATCCTTTAAACATAAATGTGTTTTATCACACTGGAACCATTGGCCATTGCTATAAGGGATAATACAAACATTCCAGGCGTACAGGGAGGTGACAAAGAGCACAAATTGTTTCTATATGCCGACGACATTCTGGCCTTGGTAAAAGATCCAGATAAGTCCTTACCTCACTTAATGGAGACAGTTCAATCCTATTCTAAAGTCTCTGGATATAAAATTAACTGGACAAAGTCGGAAGCTACGCCTATATCCGGAATATGTAACACAAATATGGTAACTAAATTTGGCTTTAGATGGATCCCAAGAGGGATAAAATATTTGGGCATCAAGATAAGCAGGGAGTTAGAAGAGATTCCTATGTTAAACCTGGCACCACTTCTACAAAACATAAGAAATAACTTGGACAAATGGGGGAAAATTCAGTTAACTTTATCGGGGAAGGTGAATATAATTAAGATGGTGGTCTTGTCTCAACTTAACTATGTGCTTATGATGCTACCACTTACAATACCACAGCTGATTTTTAGTCAGCATGATATAATGGTTAAACATTGCCTATGGAATGGGAAAAGGCCCAGGATAAAGTTTAACAAATGATGTGCACCTCGTGATAAGGGAGGGCTGGGATTACCAGATGCTCGGCTCTATCAGATATCCTTTGAAATGGCCAAATGGCCAAGCATTGGAATAATAATACTCAATTAGACTGGGTTACTATTGAGAAAACCTTGTCATGGCCATACAGCACTATCGAGCACTTGTCTCAGTGTTTAGACACAACCACAAATCCTTTCATGAAGCACTCAAGAGAGGTATGGGCCAAGATTCACAAGATGCATAAATTATCACAATGTAAACAACCATATTCTTCCCTATACCTTCAGGTGTGTTTGATTAGGGTTGGAGCTAAACTCTATGAAGGAAACATAGTACATAATTTATGAAGGAAAGTGGCCTGGAAGGGCCAAGTTTGCCCACCCCTGGTCTAGAATTTAAAAGGAATAATTCACCCAAAAATAAGAATACCATTTACATAATTAACCATTTAAATTATTTTATTATATTTTATTTTATTTTTGGGGCAAATTAAGTATAAATATTAATGTGTTGTCTTGTTTACTGTATTTTGTATTTCATTCTTCAGACAGCAGGCTCCTGTGACAACTTACCCCATATGGTGTGGCAATGCTATAAAGTAAAAAAATAATTCAGTGAACTCTTTTTTTTGTTCTTAGGTGGAACGGTGGAAATGTGCAATATAGCTTTGTTTTGTAGTACAAAGTCTTCAAGTTTTGTTTTTACTAGTAAAAACCTTGCCAACTAGCCCCTTCCTCCACTATTATCATGTATTCTGTTTTGCATTTAATGTAAGATGACACTTCTGCTGCAAAACAATGCTAAATGTATGTTTATCCAGGCAATTGACTGTTGAAAAGGGCTAATTTGTGAGTGTAAGTCTGAGTCAGAATGTTTTGTCTGCATGTTAAGGGGCACTATGGGAAACGTCTCCGCAAGAGAGGAGAATTCATTAATTTGCTCAGCAGCATTTGCAGGTCGCCATTGACTTTGCATGCTTTTCCATTCATTAACTTTTAACAGTCAGATGACCCTGAAATTGATTTTCATTTCTCTCGGAAACCCTTTGAAGTTTCTGCCTTCGCCGGTTCTTGCGAGAAGACACCTCAACCTCGTATAATTGCTCATCTGACAAGCATCTCAGGAGTGAATATTCCTGGAGACAAGGAGAGCTTGTATTCGACATCTCCTGCCTGTTGCTCTTCTGCCCGCATTCTCCACCAAGTAAATGAACTCTAAAATATCTAGGAGGAACTAGCTGCTAGGGACGTGACTTACGGATTTTTCTCACATTACATTTTTTCTCAGGGCTTGTCCCCCCAATATTTGAATTCTTGCATTGCTCTGCTGCACTCCATCATGCAGTGCACTGTTGTTAGGATGACAAAAAGGTTTAAGAGTTTGATTTTTAGGCTGGTCTACCTCAGCAATTTAACAGCACTTGTCAATGTCAAAATGATTAGATGGCCAATCAAATTAAAGTAGGTTCACAGAAGCAGAGCAGGAATTTCAATGCAAAGCACCAGTTTAACATTAGAGCACAAAGTAAGATTGAAGTAGCGAAGCATTTAATATTTGACTGTTTTATGACAAATGATAAACAGCTGACAGTATTATCCACTGATGCAAACTACTGGACTTTTTTTCTCAAATTGAACTGGTTTGAATCAAAAATATAATAGGCCTATAATTTACATGATTCTTGTCATTCCTAAATGTGATGAAGACAAGAAATGTTCTGTATTTCTGACATATCTTGCATGCAAATAAGAGTGAATGAATGCATATTTTAAAATACTATTTGCAAATGGTTCAAAATGATTACTTACCAACTAGAACTTCACTGTTCTGTTTCACCGTACTTTGAAAAACAAATTGGCCTCCCTTAGTGTTCAAGACTTGGTTTTGCTGTTTCATAAAATGTAAATGTACTTCACAATTGTTTTATGTACTTGTTTAATGGCTGATAAGCCATTAAATAAGCTATAATATATTTTGAAGGAACAATCAAGACACCTCAACCTTGGATAATTGCTCATCTCACAATCATCTCAGGAGTGGATATTCCTGGAGACAAGGTGAGCGTGAATTCATGCACATGCACACCCAACATCTCCTGCCTGCTGCTTTCCCACCGCATTCTCCACCGAGTAAATGCTTAGCTGCTGGGGACGTGTCTTGCTGATTTTTCATTTTTGCTTAGAGCTGTAACCATCATAGACACTGACAACTATTAGAAATTTCCAAATTCTTATTATTTGAAATTCTTGCATAAAATGTACTTCATGACTGTTCTTCAAAATAACCTATAATAGATTTTGAAGGAACAATCAAGACACCTCAGCCTCAGATAATTGCTCATCTGACAAGCATCTCAGGAGTGGATATTTCTGGAGACAAGGTGAGCGTGGATTCATGCACATGCACACTCAACATCTCCTGCCTGTTGCTTTTCTGCCTCCATTCTCCACCAAGTAAATGAACTCTATCTAGGAGGCACTAGCTGCTGGGGATGTGTCTTGCAATGTGCAGGAATTCTGTAGGGCTTTGTAAACTAAACAATACTGAGCTGGAGAAGCCCCCAAAAGAACAGCCCTCAATCTGCGGAGGTCACAGTCAGGACACAGTTTCATTACAACATTGTAGGAAAAGTAAAGGTCCCATTACGGCTCATCCCAGTGATCCATGCTATTTCACCATGTTTTGGAGAAAATGCCACCAGTTTTTATAGATATGTCAGTGCAGTGGAGGAATAATTCACCCCAAAAATGAAAAATCAGTCATGCCGATCCAAACTAATATGACTTTCTTTCTGCTGTGAAACACAAAAGGATAAATTCTTTGTCCGCATACTCCTCTTTTGACAAAAGCTAATGTTTAAAAATGCACATGCTTCGGTACTGTCACGAATCAGGTCCTTGCTCTTCCGGACAATCACCACCAGAGGTCACCCACTCACCACATGGACTCTCACACCACAGTGCACACTGGACTGCATTTCCCACAATCCATTGCACTGACGACACACACCTGATTGTGCTGATCACCCACAGCTGACTCTCATTCACACTCACACTATTTAAACCTTGGACATTCTCAGTTTCGGTGCCGAGTATTGTTAGCATTTATCCCTCTCCAAGCGATAGCAACTTTACGGAGCCCTAGCCATAGTTCTAGTCTTAGTCATAGTCTTGCCTTGCCTTGTTTTCCTTGCCGTGTCTGACCCTGCCCGTGTTTCCTGGATTAACCCTTCGCCTTGCCGTTTGGACTCTGTTTGCTCCCCGTTTGGATTATTGCTCTCGTCTCTGGATTATCTCTCTGCCTTGCCCCTTTGGATACTGTTCGCCGATCGCCGACCCTCGCTTGCTCCACGGATTGCTGTGTCTTGCCCTTGCCATACCTGTCTGCTGTTTTATGACCCTGCCTGTTCTGACCATGTTTTCAAATAAAGCTTTGCACTTGGATCCGCACGTCTCACGTCTCGTCAGCCCCGTAACAGGTACAATAAAAGCAGCCAATACAGTATAAAAATATTTTAAGATTACTGGAGTATGTTTTACAAGAAAATACTATTTCAGTCTTTCTGCTTCAGAATTTCATGTTTAATTGAATGTGTTACTTGCTGTTTATGTGATTAACTGTGAAATTTACTGGCAGAAATTTACTAGAGTAAAAATTGTCTACACGCCATTTTTTTTTTTTTTTTTTTTTGTAATTTGTGAATGTTCCTTAAATAATTTGCGAGGTGAACCAATTGACTTATTAGAGTGATGTTTTGATATTACTGTTTATTTACTGTTTGATGTTTCATAAAATGTAAATGTATTTCATAATAGTATTACATGTTAAGCCATTTAATAGACATTTAATTTAATTTCTTCACATTAATTTACTATGAACTGCATATTAAGTTACTTAAATTTGATCTGTAGTAATTTACAGATGTACCAAGGTAGACCACTTTCAGTAGTTTTTGGGAACAATCTGGGGTCCCACTTTATATTAGGTGGCCTTAACTACTATGTACTTTTAAATTAATCATTTGGTACAATGCACTTATTGTGTACATGTCTTTACATTGTACTAATATTTTTTAAAAATACCTATATGTAATTACATCTGTAATTAATTTCTGTAATTACAACTATAATTACATTGTTGACCCGTCCCTTACACCTTAACCCACCCTTAAACCAACCCATACCACCAAACCTGTCCCTAACCTTACCCGTATCCCACCTCAATAGCAGCAAAAGTGTTTTGCAATACAATATGACCACAATAAGTACATTGTACTTAATTTTTTTTGACGCAAGTACATAGTAGTTAAGGCCACTTAATATAAAGTGTGACCCAATCTGGTGGGCATTTTGTGTCTTGTTGGAAAATGAAAAACTTTTTTCTTATTTAGCAGAATAAATGAGGCTTTATTAATTAAAAATAAATAAATAGTTTTTCACACAAAGCAGTCATATGACTTCTGAAAACTTGGAATATAGTGTTACACAAGTTGTACGGATTTTTATTTTTTATTTTTATTTGTTTGGACATTGGACAACCCCATTTGAAACCTTATTTCCATGCCTGCTGATGATGCTGGTCCGCATATTTCAAAATCCAGACCCATGACATTTGTTTATTCAAATCACTCCATGCCGAAGCGATACGTTTGGCTCTTGCTATCTTTTGCTTGACTGCGGAATGAATCAAGCACCATCCTTGATGGATATCCGTGCGGATTGGGATGTGTGGGTGGGGGCATCGATTGTACGGCGGCCCCCGACTGCAATCATTTTCTTAAGATGCATGCCGCCCTCCCTCTCCTCTCATATCTAAAGCTATTCCTGAACAGTGATTTAGGAGATAAATACAACCTAAGAGTTGTCATGGTGATTTAGGCTGGGGAGGTGGGGATAAGACGGTGCTTTCCTGAGCCAGAGGAGGGTGAGACAAAGACAAAGAGAGGGATGAGAGAAGCCGAGCGCGAGAAAGAGAAGATGGAATACCTCTGCCGGAGGGCATGATAATGTGTAGAAACCCACTTGATTAGTTTGTGCTTCCCTCTAAAACGAAACCGCAAGACAAATAGTGATAACACATTAGGGCTGTGGACCATGGAGTGAGAATGGGTTTGTGTGTGCGACTTGATAGGTAGTGAAAAGGACGGCGGGAGCGACTTGACAGGAAGACAAGAGAGCCTTTGGCTTGGATAAATAGATGGCGTCTAATAAAGTACTTCTGAATAAGTCCCGTCACCTTTAGTGTCACATTTGTTAAAAAGACGCTTCAAGTGACTTGATCTGAATGCGTATGGAGCGTGCCGTTCAACTATAACAAATACATACAGTATGAGAGTCTCTGATAATGGGACAATCTGACCCCGTCAGATATCAAACTGACACCTGAAATCCAGAGCGTTTGGGCTTGCGACCTCTTCTGCTCATCTTCATAGATTCACTATCATCTAATGTAAATCATCTCAAGGGCAGTCGATAAATAACAAGGAGAAAGACGGACAAATATAGCCCTGAACCAAAACCTGCAAAATACAAACCCAATAGAGCCTGTCAATCCAATCATAGCCTGACCTGAGCTTTAGGAAGACTGACTCGGCTCTCCTGGGATTGACTGTGATAAAGGAGGAAGGTGAAATCATATGAAGGAAAAGAAAACACATAGAAGGTCTGTTCCAAAACCTACCGAGCTGAGCTGCTGAAATCAAAGGGAATGGTTCTTATTGCTTTACTTTAGAAAAAAAAAAATCATTATGCAGACTCTATGGAAAGTAGCATGCAGTTAACTTTGCATTACTTTTCTCACCATGTTCTTTCTCTCTCTCCCTCTTTCAAACATTGTACATGTATTTTACCCCATTATATCTCATTGCATCCAAACTAGGGTCATCATTAACTAAAACTAAGACCTAAAACTACAGTATATAGACATAAAAAACTAATATAAATGACAAAAACATGCAACAAAATAATCAAAACTTTATCTGAAATGTAAAAATAAATCAAAATATTAACAAGCACTATAATAGTCTATCAATGATACTAAAATAACATTGATGCAAACAAAGTTTGCATACATTGACTTGGCATGCTGCTGAACTCCAACACTTTTTTTTTTTTTTTTTTTTACACCAAACTGTTTTAATATATATATTTTTTGGAATTCTCATTCGGCCAGAAAAAAAATGAAGATGCACCATTTGTCATGGCAGTCACAAATGATGGCAACACCCAAGTTAACACAAGTTCTAGCAAATATGTATGAATTATTTTTTCAGTATTCATTGAAGGGTTCTCTTGATTTCTTATGCTTCCAGCTTCCATCTTTATCAGTGTTGTGGATTGTTATTCATTATTTCATATTTTACTTTGTAAGTGTTGCATTTTGCCTGTTTATCCACTTATATGTCTATCGTATGCAACGACTTACAAGCTCCAGGACTTTTTGCAGCAGAAATGTATTTACACAAGAATCACAATTGCGGGAAACATTGTATCATGTATTCAAACATTCCATTTTTTCCAAAGTGACAAAATTTCTTTGGAAATCTCATGCAGCCAGTAGAAAACAAGATGCACTGTTTGTCATGGCAACGGCAACACCTGCTGCCCTGTGGTAACACAAGCACCATCATTTTGTAAAAACAGTTTAGTGTAATAATATATATATATATATATATATATATATATATTAGTCATTTTCAGATGGATTTAATTCATCGCAATGCATTGGGATTCTCTTTTTGGTGAACGAAGTATGCATTGTTTTCATAGAGTATGTCTAAAATGAGTATGTCCAACAGTCTTCATGTCATGTCTAGATAGACAGCTCACTTGTTTTTGGAACAGAGTTTTAGTGACTGATGGAGTGGGTGGACAGCTAATCACTGACGCTATCAGCATCTGTGTGGCTCAGGTACACAACCGCTGCTTCTTTCGACAGTGATGATACATTTCAGAATGACTGCCTGGTCACGCATAGAGTGATTCTTATACCTGCACACGAATTGGTCTGGTGTTCACTAAGGAAAGCATCACAGACTATTGCTACATTGCTACAGTGTACTTAAAGACATTAAATAGGCACAAAAATCCCATAGACCTGGGTTGACTAAACTGAAAACCACAAATAAATGTGACCCTGGACCAAAAAACCAGTCTTAAGTCGTTGGGGTATATTTGTAGCAATAGCCAAAAATACATTGTATGGGTCAAAATGATCAATTTTTCTATTATGCCAAAAATCATTAGGATATTAAGTAAAGGTCATGTTCCATGAAGATATTTTGTAAATTTACTACCGTAAATATATCAAAACTTCATTTCTGATTAGTAATATGCTTTGCTAAGAACTTCATTTTGACAATTTTAAAGGCAATTTTCTCAGTATTTAGATTTTTTTGCACCATCAGATTCCAGATTTTCAAATAGTTGTATCTCGGCCAAATATTGTCCTATCCTAACAAACCATACATCAATGGAAATCTTATTTATTCAGATTTCAGTGGATGTATAAATCTCAATTTTGAAAAATTGACCCTTATGACTGGTTTTGTGGCCCAGGGTTACAAATGAAGTAAAAACATTCAATAATTATTTTAAATAAGTATTTTATTTCAACTGGTTCAACATTTCTCATTTTCATTAAGTTTAGTCATTTTTCAGTATTCATTGATGGGTTCTCTTGATTTCTTATGCTCCCAGCTTCCATCTTAATCAGTGTTGTGGACTGTTATTTATTATTTCATTGTTGCATTTTGCCTGTTTATATGCTTATATATCATTGCATGCAAACTAAAAGAGTTTGTATGCAATGACTTACAAGCTCCTGGACTTTTTGCAGCAGAAATGTATTTACACAAGAATCAATACAAAATGACTAAAACTGTAACTAAAAATTAAAGTGAAAACAAAAAATATATAAATATCCCACCATAACCGTAAGCTTTGTGCCAGGAGTTAAACGTTTGCTTAGATGACATGTAAATTATTTACCAGACATAAATTTGTAGACATCAATTATTTATGATTTTAGAATGCCTTCCTTGAAATACTGATCCGAAAAGTGATGTTCAATACAATAAAACATTGTAAGCAGATTCAGAAATGGTTACGTTAAACACAATGTGACACCTCACAGCTGCTAGTGAGAGAACAGTACACATACATCAGAAGATCGATATTTAAATGTACAATTTTTGTTTCTGTGTTTGTTTGAGTTAACTATGCCAGTCACGCAGGCACTTTGTGCTGGTTTCTTTCTAATCTTCTGCATTTCTAAACATCTGCACATAAAAGCCTTTGGTTTTCTCGCTGGGCTTTTGTAAGGCACTAGTCTTTGTAAAGCTGATGTGGAGCGCTTTGTGCAATGAAAAGCTCAACATAACTGTGAATTGAATACTCTCACAGGTGAGGTTTGTTGGACGTTTGTACGTTTCTTGTACCCTAATTAGTCATTTAAATGCATTTCATGATTGCATCACCTACAAAACGGATGGCTTAAGATACAGAATTCTTATAGAAAGCATCAGACTCTTAATAATAAACTGAACGGAACAAAATGCTACTTATGTTTTTTCCCCCTGGTTTATTATCTGTTTTTATGTTTTCTTGATAGATTTTTCAAGCTTTTAATGCATTGTCTTGTGTTTAAAATCAGTTCCTGTATAACCTGACGTTACGGTGCAGTGACATCTTTGAAGGTACTGTATGTTTTCACCTCACATTCTCTTACTGTATGTATATACATGCTGATGTGCATGATGTCAAACACGTCTCAAATGTATCATGATGTCCAACACATTTGCATGTTTTGAACAGGTGCCAATCAGATTTGAGTTTGAGTTACTGCAGAGGGAAATCTATTTTTCAGTCATATAGACCAGTTTTGAAATTTGTAGTTTTTTTTTTTTTGAGTTTAGCAGCATGAATCGGCATCTGTTTTATGGACAGGAGCAGGACAGTCTTGTGTCCTTTAATGCTCCACAGAAGAAACAAAGTCATACGGTTTGGAATGACACAGGGGTGAATAAATGAATCAATCTTACAAAAAGTGTCTGGGTTATAATTCACTCTTTATTTTGCATAGAGAAAAGCCTATTTTAAGGACCATTTAAAGAAATAGTTCACCTAAAAATGAAAATCCATAATCCATAATATTGCTTTCTCCAATGAAAATGTCGTCTCGTCTGAATCGGGAGAGAAATATGCACAGATCAAGCACCAAAATGGTTCCAGACAAATATGTGGGTGGATTTTGATGTGAGAGACAACAACAGATGGAGTTTTTCACTGGAGGAAGCAATGGTTTGAAGTTTAAAACGTCTAAATGATGGATTTGTTTCTTACAAACACTCAGCTTTTTGAATCACAAGATGTTAACTGATGGACTGGAGTGGTTCCATTGGACTCTCATTCTGACGGCACCCATTCACTGCAGAGGATCCATGGGTGAGCAAGTGATGTAATGCTACATTTCTCCAAATCTGTTCCCATGAAGAAACAAACTCATCTACATCTTGCATGGCCCATGCAAGATGTAGATGAGTTTGTTTTCATTTTTATGTGAACTGAGCACATCTCCAAATCATGTCTTCATTAACTGTAATGAAGTATAATTTCTTTTTGATTTTGGGGTTAAATATGACTCGCTTAGGATCACAGTTCAGTTCACCTCGCGGAGTTTGGGTAACCACCCTTCTCATGTCTAGTTTCACCAGACGTTGGAGGCTATTTTAACCAGAAATCGCGTCAGCAGCTGATTCACTCTTCTTTGAGGTGATGTACCATCGCTGGCCAATGGCCACGTCCACATCTGCGAGCCCAGAGCGCAGCGGCACCAAAGTTTGCGCGTAAAGGAGGCGGCGCGGCGCGGGGCGCCATGACTCACTCACTGTCACCTCCTCTGAGAAATACTGATGTCCCGAGGACCCTTCCGCTCAAATGTGCGTGTGGAAACACAGAACTGCACTCGCTGAACTTGAGCCCTGCCGTTTCCACAGCGATGACAGGAGAGATTGAAGCGATGAACCGGAGACGCGCCGCGCGTCCATCTACCCAAACACCTCTGGATCGAGTTCTCGCGTTCACTGATACGCTGCTGAGGTGAGTGTTCAGTCAGTCGCACAACCGCTAGACTATACTGAGACTATCATTATGCATAACACATTAGAAATATTCTTTTTCCGTTTGCAAACTTCGTGTGATGCGCGCTGGAGTGAGTCTACAGGTTGCTTCTGATAACTTCACAAACGTGCTGTTGCGTTCAGTTCACGGTCTTTAAAATGAGGGATTGAGTGTGTTCGCGTATTTAGTGCTTGTGTTGCTGCATACTGATGTAACGCATTGATCAGTTGTGTGTTCCAGAGATTTCTGCATCCTCTCCCAGCTGTCACAATGATTTATGCATGATGGGCAACATGAAAAGGTTACTCTTGTCGTCTTGTATTGACTAGGGCAAAAATAGTTTGATTATAATGGAGAATTTTTCATTCGATTCGATCTACTCAAAAACAAACTATTGAATCAGAAAATGGGAACTATGGTGGTGTGCATATTTTGAAAAGCAGGACACACATATAGCATATATATGTAATATAAGATATAATATACATATATGCGTAAGAATAATGCTGTGGCTTTTCATTTATGATAGTAAGCTGTTCAGAATCTTATTTTAGGCAAATTATAATTATATTTTGTTCCAGTGAGTTTCTGATTTTAGTATAGCAAACAAATCTTGTTTTATTATAGGATATAATGTGCTTTTTGTAGCAGAATAAAGATTTTAGATTAAGATTTACATGAATGTTAAAGATTATATTTAAGGTGCTGCTCATATATTGCTGCTTATATATACTGTATGTATGTATATGTATATATATATATATATATATATATAATTTTCTAGATTTTTAAATCACCTTTTTCCCCTAACTGGTTCATTTTAAATGGTCATTCGGTGTAACAATACATTTTTAAAAGTACAAATATTCCATGTCTCTTTATTAATATGTAAATTGTACTTTTTAAATGTATTAATGTTTAATTTTAAAATGCTTAATATTTCATGTCAACTGCATACATTTAAAAATGATTCTATATAGCCTATATTTTTAAGATTGAGACATGAAATAGCTGTACTTTTAAAAATATATTGTGTAATATTTCATATAAATGGCCCATATTCTATCTATCTATATCTGTCTATCTATATCTGTCTATCTATCTATATGATTATTGTTTTGAATATATATATATAGACACACACACACTCGATCTGAATGAATGAGTGAGTGAAGCAGAAATAGTGCTTAAAATGGTGAAAAACAATATATATAATATTTCATAAGGTAATTTTATAACTTTACTGTTGTAATTAGATCTAATTCTTACATGTACATTTTTAATGGTTTCAGATATAGTAGCCAAATTTCCATAGACTACGACCACCTTTAAATTCAATTACTCCACTTTCTTTCGCTCATGACAGAGAGGAAGGAATAATGCGAGTCTCTCAGCGTGTCTCTTCTGTTGTTCCTGAAGAGGAATGTTCTAGAAAGCCGTGGACCTGAGCTTTCAATCAGGAGAGATACGGCACTGTCCGCGTGCCCTTCACCCTCTGCTGGGGTCTCACGCTTTGATGCTACATAAACACTGAGTCACAACGAGCAGCCAGTGACGGAACTCATTTCTGTCTTTTTGAAGCCTGTACATTAGGGAGCTTCGACTTGAATTACCTTTCAGTGCTGAAACCTAAATATTTACCTCTCTTTATGTAAAAGCAGGCAACCGTGTCCATTAATTTCAGCGGCGGCTCTTGCGATTACAGAGAGAGCGCTGCGGCTCTGGTTATTGCGTGGCCCTGCAGGGCTGTGATAAGTACTAGGCAAAGAAGACCAATAATTGTGATTTAATCTCAGTCAGAGTGAGTGTGGCCTACAGGTTGTGGAGGGACCACCGAGCTGAAACCCAGCGGATCGACTGTTTCTGTGATGAGCGAGACTGTCGGACCGCCCGCAGGCCGCCCTGATTTCTTCACAATCTGTTAATGAATAATAAAGACTCCTCTGAAGTCCTTAAGGAATTGATCAGTCTAAAAGAAATATTGACTAATCCTCATGTATAAAACCGTATGCTGTTTTGAATTTTTTTTTATAAAAGTAACCAAACTATAGCAAGAGTACTCTGTGCTATATTTCATGTCTTTTGAATAAGCCATATGACTGCTTTGTGTGAGGAATAGCCTAAAATGTATGTCTTTTTGTCATGTGACTGGGCAACAACCAATGAGGTTTGAGGTTTGCACTGTGATATTTGATGTAAAGTACACTAAAAAAACTGGTGTAAGATTTACTTTGAAACAGTTGTCACTCAGAAATTGTTAGTAAATTTCACAAAGAATTATGAAGAAACAACAAATAATACACTGAATTAAACATTAAATTTTGAAGTAGAAAGACTGAAATATTTTCTTGTAAAACATACTACATACTAGGTTCCATTGTATAGACAAAAACTGGTAAAACTTTCAAAATATAAAAAAATTAAAAAAATAAGAATAATAAAATGATAAAATAATATTTTTACAATTAATAAAAATCTTTTGTAGACAAAAAATGTATACTACACTTGTTATTTAAAAAAATAAAATAAAATAAAAAAGTATTTAGCATGAATGAATCAAACTAAATTCATTAATTTATACCAAAAATTTAAAAAATATATATTATGGATTGAATCAGGTAAAAAATAGTTACAGGTTACCACTTTATATAGTTTTAAATTACAGTATTAAATTATGGTAGTAAATTACAGAGTTTTAATTTTTGGGTGAACTTTTGCTATGAGAGTATTATATATCTCCTGCCAGGCTGTTATTGAAAATAAGAACTTGTTCTTAATTAACTTGCCTGGTTAAATAAAGGTTAAATAAATAAATTATATATGATAAATAATAATAATGCATTTTATTTGTAATGCTCTTTTCTTAAACCCAAAGCGTTACAATAAAACAGAAACACAAAACAAATTACAAAAATTAATTAAAAACAACCTTAAATATATGCGTCTTAATTAGCTTTTTAAAGTGATCCAGGCTTGGTGCATTTCTGATATTAAAAGGAAGTGCATTCCATCATTTGAGGGCTTTGAATCAAAAAGCTCTTTTCCCCTTGATTAAATATAAATATTTAATATTAAATATAAGATATATCTCTCACAAGACTAGATGCTTGCTTCTGTTCGCTGAGGTGATGAGCCGTTTTGGTGAATCGTTTCATGTGCACGGCCATATGGGTGCCAGTCTGGCAAAGCTCAAGGTCTCTTACTGATATTAGTGAAAATCATCTGGCTGTCATTTTAATTTACTGTTTGCTCGAGGACTAAAACAACAAATGCTTCAGTTGTGTCCCTCACCATAGTCGAGTGTTGTCAATCTGATTGAGCACTGCTCCTTAAAGGGATAGTTCACCCCAAAATGAACATTTCCTGAAATTTTACGCACCCTCAGGCCATCTGAGATGTAGATGAGTTTGTTTCTTCATCAGAACTGATTTGGAGAAATTAGCATTACATCACTTGCTCACCAAAGGATCCTCTGCGGTGAATGGGTGCCGTCAGAATGAGAGTCCAAACAGCTGATAAAAACACCACAATAATCCACACCACTCCAGTCCATCAGTTAACAGCTTGTGAAACAAAAAACGGCATGTTTGTAAGAAACAAATCCGTCATTAAGGTGTTTTAATTTTAAACTGTTGCTTTTGGCGAAAATCTATAATCCATAATAACGCTTCCTCCAGTGAAAAAGTCCATCTCCTGTTGTCTCTCATATCAAAACCCACCCACATACTTCTTTAGAGCTGTTTTGGATTGTTTTCACATGTAACCGGTGCAGATTTCTCTCCTGATTCAGACGAGACGACTTTTTTCACTGGGGAAAACACAATATTATGGATTTTGGATCCATATTTTAGCCAGAAGCAGCGGTTTGAAGTTAAAAACATGGATTTGATTATTACAAACACGCAGCTTTTCACTTTACCAGACGTTAATTGCTGGACTGGAGTGGTGTGGGTTACTTGTGGATTATTACTATGGTTTTATCAGCTCTCATTCTGACGGCACCCATTCACTGCAGAGGATCCATTGGTGAGCAAGTGATGTAATGCTACATTTCTCCAAATCTGATGAAGAAACAAACTCATCTACATCTTGAAAGGTCTGAGGTGTGAGTACAATTTCAGCGAATTTTCATTTTTGGATGAACTAGTCCTATGATATTTATAACTCAACTAAACTGAAGATGATGAGCGTTGATAGCAGCTCAGGAGAGAGCGGCACAGGGGCGGACGGTGTAGTGCAGGCAGGAGGGCTGGTGTGCAATGCAGCATGGCAGCTCAAAGCGAGCCAGCTGAGGCTCTGAACAGCTGGCGTATCAGCATGGAGTTCCACTCGACGCGCCGGTGAGGCCCAAAGGTCAGCCGCCGGTTGATGTCGTGATGGGGAGATCAGAGACAGAGAGACCGCTGAATGCACACTGAACTCCACTATCACCGTCCTAGCACTAGTATTATCACGCTGAGCCTCACGAACCCTGGATGGGATTCAGTTTCTCTCGCCTGTGTGTATAAATACAATGGCAGTTGTGCTTAGACAGGAGACCAAAGGAAATGAATGCTGACACTCACAAAACAGCGGAAGGGAGATAATGCGACAGGGGATTTGTGATGATAAACTATTTTTTAAAGGCAACGTGAAATCAAAATTGACCAAAATTGAACATCCGTGGTCATATTATGCATGACTCATCAGTGCATGTTTGTTTATATAGTCTTTCATCAAAATGCAATAACTTTCTCCGACTGTGAAAAGATTTTTGTTTCTCCAGGTGTGTGGGGAAGATAATATTAATCATTCAATTTTGAGCTTAACATCCACAGACAAGTGAAATCCTGATCTTAATGCATAGCATATGACTTTCTGAATATATAGATGTGCCAAAATGTGCAGTATACGAATAGACCAGAAGTAATATTAAACATGAATTTCTAATATCGCTTTCTTGACTGATAAGATTCAGGACATTTTATGCACTACCATTCAAATGTCTCTCATGTTCACCAAGGCTGCATTCATTTGATTGAAAATATTACAATTTCAAATAACTGTTTTCTATTTGAATATATTGTAAAATGTAATTTATTGCTGTGGTCAAAGCTGAATTTTCATTAGTCCGGGCTTCAGTGTCTCATGATCCTATCATGATCACATTCTAATATGCTGATTTGCTGCTCAAGAAACATTTCTGATTATTAAGCTGCTTCATATTTTTGTGGAAACGGTGATACATTTTTGTCAGGACTCTCTGATGAGTATAAGGTTCAAAAGAACAGCATTTATTTAAAATAGAAATCTCTTGTAACATTATAAATTGTCTCTTTTGATCAAGGTCTTGCATCCTTGTTGAATACAAGTATTAATATATTTAAAAAATGTATTTAAAAAAAAAAAAATTTGCACTGACCCCAAACTTTTGAACAGTAGAGTAAATGTAAATATAAAAGCATTTTTTTTTGTTGATTTTAATGCTGGCTGTTTTCTAATTGATAAATGAATGTCCAATCAAGGGAATAAATTAGTTCACCAAACACTGCCTTTGTTGTGGCTCATAAATTTGAAATTCCTAATCATGTTTTAAAGAAGAAAGGGAACGTTTAATAGGTTTGTTTTAAAGTGCAATACTTTGATAATTTCTAGAATACAAATGCTTTGTGTTAATAAAGTCCAGTGTTGCAAAAGCCAAACCCTGTCCCCGTGTGCATGTGAACATTTCATTGCACAAAAGGTTCTTTAGATTAAAAAAAGGTTCATTTTAGAATTGATCACTGAAAGGATCTTTAAGGAACCCAAAATGGTTTTTCTATATGGATGGAAACCTTTATTTTTGAGAGTGTGTGTCAGCACCAGCCTAACAGCTCGTGTTTTCTATAAAGCACAGTTGCTGGTTGAGTGAAGCTGGAGTAATTTTGTGTCCTAACACCTCCGTAGTGTCCAGCCAGCAGCGAGAGTCACCTCTGTGGCTCATTAAGCTGGAAATCAGATCAATATTCCTACTAATGTCGGAAACGTGAGAGCGTCTGAGTAGGAGTGTTAAGCTTGCGTGCATTTCTTCCCTCAAAGTTAATTGATAGAGTCACAAACGGATGGTAGGCGATCTCATTAGAAGTAATTAGTGTCAATCTAGAAAAATAATAGAGTAATGAAAAAGATCATCGTTCTTTCAGTTGGAAATGAAGCATGTGTATGGTTTATGATCAAGTGGTTTCCTGTATGTGTGCAGACTCGCTGTCACAGCCTTGCACAGTTGAATTTATTCTGACATCATTATAAATAGAGAAGCAACAGACGGCAAAAAAGATTAATTTTCCTGTCTGTCTGATTCTGCTGATGCAGTTTGGCAGAACATTGGTTAAGGTAGAAAAATGACAGAACAGAACAGAAGATTTTAATTTCTAAAGGTCAGGAAGCCAGAAATCTCACAAAAGAAACAAACCAATACGTCTTTGTCGACAGGCACTGAGAAAAGGGGGATTTTGTTGTGCATCTGAGGGATTTGCCTGAAATCATGCGATATTTGAATGTTATTAAATATGTTTTCTTAACTTACTATAAGCTTTTTCCTGTGTCTTATGGCAAGCAGCAAGAATTGGCTTGATTAAAGTGGGAATTAGAGAGCATGAAAATGCCAAAAAGAAAAACATTCTATGCTTTTTTTTTTGAGGCAGCCTTGTGTTTTTGCCCAGTGGGTGCGTTTTTCACAACTGCGAGGTACAAAAAAAAATAAAAAATCTGTTGCTGTTTCACTGCGTTCAGAACCGGCCAGAGTCTCACAGGACAAGATCTCGTTAAAACCCCTGTGAAAGGTCGTTTTCTGCATCTGTGGTTTCCTTCGCTCAGAAACAATCTGAAACTCGGGTTTTACATGTTCTGAAGAAAATAAGAGCGCTTGACAGAGCGTTACTATGCTGGACGCGGCTTTGCGGTTGCTAAGGTGCTTCTGTGTGGTTACTAGGGTATTTCAAATGGTTGCTAGGGTATTTTGGGTTGTTTTACTCTCTTTTTACTCTCTCTGCTTTTTTATACCAGCAAATGAAAATAATGTGCACAAACCCTTTCAAAAGTATGTGCAATAATATTTATACTATATTATAGTTCATATAGTATAATAGCATAAATATTGTACCTGTTTGCATTTTATTTTCTATTTATGCATTAGTTTGTCACGTTTTCAGAATAATCTGAGATATGGCATGTCATCGATCAAGTTCTCAGGGTGCTATTAATGTTTGGCTTTCAGTGAAGTCAGTGTGGGTTTTTTTTTCAATGTGTTTTTGGTTAAATGCCTGAAATAAGATCTGTGGTGAACACAAGCTCAAGATATTTTCACGGTTTAGTCTACAAAACAAAATACATCAGTAATACCCCACTTGTGGTTTGCTCATAAGTCTTGAAAAAGTGAAAGTGAAGATCATCTTGATAACCAAAATGTGTAAGAATCATAAACTTGTCACAGAGCTTATTTTCTGCAGCAATTAAAATAAATGGGCCTACAAAAATACGTCTCTTTAATTTTCATGACCATTTAACAGTCTCTCCCAAATTTAGGTTACTGTACCTTTAAGACTTCTATATGAAAAGTACCTCAGAACGAGCTTTGCAGCTTCAATAATGTTGTGCATGTTAGCGAATGGTTATATAATCACTAATTAACCTTAATAATTTAGAGACCACTTTTTCAATATTATTTGTCTTAGAATAGATGGAATGTAGAATTTTAATATCTATTCTGTGGAAAAATGAGAAAATTTTAGTTGTGTGTATTAGACAGCAACTGTTCATATTTCCTGTCCCATTTGATTTTGTGTTTGACATGGTGAATGAATCACTTGAGAAGAAACATATAAATAACAGCATTTGTTTTGTTGAGGATCCCTCATGGAGAGAAATCCATTTGCGGGCCCTTTATCGGAGAAATATGAATTAATGAATCTATATATCATTATCCACTGGAACTGGCTCATATATTTATGCCAATCGATTGCACACTTCATTATAATGCATGAGTGGTAGTTTAAAAGTTGCCTGTCTGATAAATGAATCCACTTCACTGATAAAGCTCCATTTTCTCTGTCTCTTTTCAGGGTTCATCAGTCTTCAAACCAAACCAGCATGGCTGCTTTACGACCAGATCTCTCCTGATTGAAGCCGTTTGCCTAAAAATTGTGTGACGCACTGAGAACTGCACTTCAGCCAAAAATATCTCCTCAGCATATGCCAAAGTGCTTTTAGCTTTGTCCTTGTTATCCGCTTTGCAACCTCAGTGACATCAGCCAATGCCATGCAGACTTTCAATGCGAATCCGATTCTGGAGTGACCGTCAGCACCATGTGGACTGTTTCCAACCGCTGCAGATGCGCGCAAAAAGACTGGAAGCTCTTGTTTTACAAAGCGCACGAAGACATTAACAGTGCTTTATGAATGTGCAAAGAGAGATGGAGAAAGCTTTGACACCTTTGCACGTCGATGCATTGATGCATATCTAAAACGCATCGCTCATGCATCAAACCTAATGCCTGGAAACTACAGACAAACCTCTTTTCTACCTTAATAGATCACACAGATTGCAACAACGGCAATTCTGTCATTCTCATTGTTCTGTATGATGCTGCAGCTGCACATGGTTATGAACATGTCAAAACAACCCTTGAATTTATGACTTTATGACAAAAGAATCTGACGTTCTCTGCAGCATAATATGTTTAGTTCCTCTTGTTTATTCCTTCACCCACAGCTATTAAAAGCTCATCTAGGAGAAATGAGAAATGAGACACAACAGGTTAAATTTCATCACGTTCCCTCATTGCAATGCTGGAAATGCCCCAATGTTCTTGTTCCACAGCCAATGCAGTAGTTTCGACGTTTTCTTTGAGAGAATCCAATATTAAGGTGCAAATCGCCCCAAAAGCAGACTTTTATTAAATGCCTGGACGTCTTGAACAGATGATTCCCCTCAAAGACAACATGACCCCAGAGTCGTTCCCCGAAAACTGTAGCAACTGTAGCCAGGTTCTCGTCCCAGAGCTGAATGTCATGAAGGCCGTCGTTCTGGGAATGGTGTTGGCAACCTTCATAATTTTTGGCGTCCTGGGCAACATCCTGGTCATCCTCTCGGTGGCTTGCCATCGTAATCTACGTACAGTTACGCATTACTTCATTGTGAACTTGGCGGTTGCGGACCTTTTGCTGAGCTCTACGGTTCTTCCGTTTTCTACGGTCTTTGAAATGTTGGGTCGTTGGATTTTCGGACGGCCGTTTTGTGACGTTTGGGCGGCAATGGACGTCTTGTGCTGCACGGCGTCAATCATGAGCTTATGTGTTATTTCGGTGGACCGATATATCGGCGTTAGTTATCCTCTGCAATACCCGTCCATTGTAACGGAGCGACGGGCATTGCTTGCACTCGTTGTTTTGTGGGCTCTGTCCATTACCATCTCAATCGGACCTCTTTTTGGATGGAAGGAACCGGCACCGGAGGACGAATCAATATGCAAGATAACCGAAGAACCCGGCTATGCCATTTTCTCTGCCTTAGGGTCCTTCTATCTCCCTCTAGTGGTGATTCTGTCGATGTATTGCCGCGTGTACGTGGTTGCGAGGAGGGAGACCCGAGGACTAATTAGCGGACAGAAAACGGAAAAGTCCGATCACACCGCAGAGGCCGTAACTTTGCGGATACACCGTGGGAACACGACGGTGTCTGAAGACGAGGCCTTGCGCAACCGGACACACTTTGCATTGCGTCTGCTTAAGTTCTCCCGAGAGAAGAAGGCCGCTAAGACCCTGGGTATCGTGGTTGGATGCTTCGTTCTTTGTTGGCTTCCGTTTTTCCTGGTTCTTCCGATCGGTAAGTGTCTCACTTTTTACATTTGATTATAAACAAATACCAGATTGTGGAAATGAAGATATCTTTGTCTGCCAAATCTACGCTAAAAAATGCATTTGTAATGTGTTTGACACAACATAATATATATGAAAAGATAACTGGTGGCTGTAAGAAAAGAATCACGCCTTTCAGTTTAGGATCATTCTCAGATTTATTTATTTATTTAATTGCGAATGACTTATATTCTTTTTTTTTTTTTGTCATGAAAATTCAATGTCACACCAAAGATATATTTAAATAAATAAATGAGTCCGCACCGATAGCCTTGTGGGCAGCATGCAGACATAAAGTGCTATTGTGCTGCGGGTGTCCCGAGTTCGAATCCTGACTCAAGGACCTTTCCCGATCCCATGCCCCTCTCTCTCTCCAACTTTGCTTCCTGTCAGTTCTGATCTGTCCTATCATAATAAAAGGCAAAAATAAATCTAAAATAAATTACATGCAAATTAATAACTTTTTTCCCCGAATAATCACCATGTGCACCATTTGAGCCCCTTCAAAGCCTCTTCTTTCTCTAAAGTTTGACTTTAGTTTTCCACAGTTTTTTGCATTTTTTAAAGGGGTCATATGATGTGATTTCATGTTTTCCTTTGTCTTTGTAGTGTTACAAGCTGTTTGTGCATATATAAGTTCCGTAAAGTCGCAAAGATTAAAGTTTCAAATCCAAAGAGATATTTTTTTTAAAAGTTAAGACTCATCCACGCCTTCCTAAAATGCCTTATTCAAACATGTATATATCTACATATCTACATGTCTACGTCACTACGTCGCCAAATGTTTACGCAAAGGAGGCATAACTTTTATTCCTGCTGTAGTATTGTTGCCGCCACCATGGAAGCTGATATTCCAAATATAGTACGAGGCGCAACATTTCCGTCACACACTTGAAGTATTCGGCCAATCACAATGCACTGGATAGCTGGCCAGTCAGAGCACATCGTTCTGAAAAGCACAGTGTGCTCTGATTGGCCAGCTATCCAGTGCATTGTGATTGGCCAATCAGAGCACACTGTGCTTTTCAGAACGATGAGCTTTGTAAGAATCGACACGTTTCAGAAAGGCGGGGCAGAGAGGAGAAACAATAATGTACAGTATGTGTAAAATAATGTGTTTTTAAACCTTAAACCGTGTAAAAACTTTGCATTACACCAAATAATGTTCTTTTTAGCAACGTCATATAACCCCGTTAAATATAATTTTAACATTGGTAACACCAATGGAAAAAGCTTAATTATTTATATTTTAATAGAAATATTTTAATGTGTGTTTCTAATATATTAATTAATTTGTTTAGCTTTTTGTGCATAACAATATAGAGTAAAAACATTTTACATGTTATTAGGTAGAACAAGACTATTTATATGAAATTTTTCTCAGTATTTTTGAATATTTGTCACCATATGTTGCAAATGACCCCTAGATGAGCCATTAACTTTTTGGAAAAAGCATTGACTGTTTTTTTTCTTTTTATAATGTGTTTGAATTATTTTGGACTAACAGGAAAAAAGTGATTTAGTGTGATTTACAGCAAGCTACAAAAGCAAAAATGATGTCATGTCTGACTGTATTGATGATTTTGCAAGTGTAAACTTGGCAAAGTTAAGGAGATGTCGACCTTTCCTCATTCAGATCAATAGGAATTGTACTGAGTACTACATTTCCACCAAGTGAACCAGCTTACCTCAAAAAGCACTTTGTCAGTGGTCAGAAGACTGAAAATCATTTAAAGAGTTCTAGTTCACTTTGAGATGAGATGCTCTTAGCATTGTGTGAAATATCTGGTCTGTATGTGTGATTTTCATGCTGTCCCTTGACAGAAATAGGTAAACAGACATGCACAGGGACAGTTTTTGGGTTTCCTGTCTGAAAGTCAAACGTGCAGAGATTTTTCCAAATGCTAGAAGATGGGAAAATAATAACCTCAATTGGGTAAAATGCAGCCACGTGGAGAATCGAGAAGATTGGTAAAATATCTGAGTCCACGGGGGCCTCAGATGTTAGTGTTTTAGCGATTTTAGCATGTAAACAGGTCGAAAGAATCAACTCGCTTGTGGCTCTGCAAATCTTGTAGTGCAGGACAAGTGTTTGTTGTGCCAGCGGTTTAAAGGATGTTTGTTTAAACCTTCGTTTAGAGCGTTCTCTCAGACAACAGGGTCACGGGTGTTTACGCAATATGTTTGGCTTCAGAAATGAGTTTCACTGAGAGTCAGAATGATCTGTAATTCCCTTAATGCACAGCAGAGCTTCTCGGGTTCCCCAGATATGAATTTTAGCTGTTATTATACTTCCCACCCCTGCAATAGGGCTGTAGCGAGACCTCTCGGTTCAAGGTCAGTCAGAGTTAAACCACATAATAGAGTCTGTTCGGTCTCAAAAAAGAGAAAGAATTCAGTAAACGGTATTATTGGAAAGCTTATGCAAACAAATAGCACAGTCTTATGAATCTGTGGTAAACGTGGGAGCCTGTTTACTCAAAAGGACATGAAAATTATTCTGAATCTGCATGGAGATTTATAAGAAACACGATTTGCTAATTAACTGGCATTAAATTGCATTTAATAGAGTGTTTAATAAAGCTCAGGGAATTCAATGACCTTATCAGTATGACTCAGTTTGAGACAAAACACAGCACACACACTCGCTCTGCAAACCACGTTTAGTAACAGTGAAATCTAAAACACCGCCTTCAATAGGAAAGTTGTTCGTTTAATGTTACGCCGGTCGATGCAAATCTATTTTTGCATGTATGACATCTCGCTGTAAAGCTGAGAGACTCATAATGAAGTCGTCCTTTAGTTTGTGATAATTAAAAACAACAGGTTAATTGTTTTCCCAGTAAAGTAATTACATCCTATTTTCATCACTGGACGACTTCATATATAGATGCTGTGTGGTATAATATCGAGGGGATTTTGCTGACAAATGTGGGTATTAGGATGAAGAATTTGCCCTTCGGACAGACATTCTTCCTTTTAAATCTTCCCTCGATGCTTCCAATACAGTAGCAGCAGTGAAGGGAGAATCAATTTAATGCTTGGTTGACTCCAACATCCACTGCATTAAAGTATCATAATAAGTATCATAATACTGCATAAACACAATGACCTAATGAAAGAAACACAGAACAAACCCATATGAAGCCAACGAAGCCAAAGAAAACAATTCTTTAGAGGCTATCCTCACAAAAAATCAACATGGTAAACGGATTTCCATATAATTATTGTGTTAGGGACTGTTTTGAAGGTTTAAGGGTCTTTATAAGCAACCAACAGCAATGACATGACGATTAAACACATCTTTAAGCAACCAACAGCAAGAAAACCCAAGAAACCGCAACATGGCATTTTTTTGTAAGGGCGAATACTCATATTTTATGCAGTAAACGTTAAATTCTTAAATTATGTTCTTCACAATATATATGTACCATATTGGTTAATTATTTAAAAATTGATTATTTATTATTTCTCTATATTTTTTGAAAAATAAATTTAATCTCTTCCTCTGTTTTTAATCTTTTGAATCTTAATCTTTAAAAACAGTATTAGTTTAATAAAAATAAACTTGTAGCATTTAAAGCATTATTTAAATTAATTAAATTTAAATTATTGTGACAAAATAGTGTAATTTTTTATGCATCACTGAAAACAAGTTGGTGTTGAAAAAATTCACAGAAATTGCTAGTACATTTTACAATAAATGACAAAGAAATGGCAAGTAACAGAATTAAACATGAAATTTTGAGGTAAAAATAGTATTTTCTTGTAAAATGTCATTTTTTACAGTATAGAAACTCCAATTTAAATAAATAATTAAATAAATACTCTAAAGCACTCAAAAAAGGGTGTAGAAACAATTTTCACCCAGAAATTTCGAAATTTTACAATAAATTATAAAGAAATGGCAAGTATAAAATTAAACATGACATTTTGAAGTAGAAATAGTATTTTCTTGTAAAAACTCCAATTAAATTTAAATAAAGAAATAAATATTCTGAAGCACTGAAAAACAAGTTTGTGTAGAAACAATTTTCATCCAGAAATTGCTCAGTTCTACAATAAATTACAAAAAAATGGCATAAAAAAAGGAAGCAAAAAAACAAAACTTGTCATAGCACTTGCATATTATTGCTCTTTTGTTGATTTTGATTGCTTCTATTGCCCTCGTTTGTAAGTTGCTTCGGATAAAAGTGTCTGCTAAATGACTAAGTGTATTGTTTTAAGGAGATGTAAATTTGTGATTTACATCAGGAACATTAATGTTGTCACCTGTAGCCGAGTCTGTAATTGTGGGAACACGTTCTCTTATATTTCATGAGATGTGAGCTCTGTGTGTGTCATCTATTTCCAGGCAAACCTGCGTCAGACAGGCATGAATTGCATGACTGAGCCACTGCATGTATTTGAGGGAGAACAGTCGTACCGTGACGTATGCATGAGCCCTCGGCGAATCTTTAGCATTGAATTCATGTCTGAAATTCTCACGTGGCATAAACGCTCTCTTTTCTCTGATCATTTACTCAGACAAGGAACTACGGGAAATGAGGCAGGAGGTACCAAACTGCTCAGGCTGAAAGAAATGAAATTGAAAACGAGCTCAGTCATCCTGTATTTTTGGAAGCGTTTGCAGACTGGATGCGTAAATAGAGTAAAATGCAGTAGGGATCCGCGAGGCTTTAATAAATAATGGGCATCAGTATCTGCTGTGGTTAATATTGCATTAGAGCTAATATTAAAGAGCAGCAGGCCTGACATTAAGAAGAGCTCAGACAAATGTTTTTAGTTTTTGAGAGCAGTCGAGTCATTCTCAAACAATGACATCTGCGTCCCCAAGACTTACACTGATATAATGAACAGGCTGCTAAAATAAGTCACATTATTTGATAGATTTAACTGCAGTAATGCCAAAGTTGTGCATTTTTAAAATAACACAATTATTTGTAAGTACTTGTTATAGGAATATTAGCCCTTTTTTCCTTTTATTTTATTTTAAACTTTATTTTATGCTTTGACAATCAGGGTTATCATTAACTAAAACTAAAACCATAAAAAAGCATTTTCAAGACTTGAAATAAAATTAACATTAATTGAAATAAAAATTTTTTTTTATAAATGTTGAAAATGTCTCATTTTAGTTTAGGTTGAAGTTTTAGTTAGGTTTAGTTTAAGTAAATAAACAAACAAACTAAAACATAAAAATGTACAGACAAAATCACTCAACAAAATGACTAAAACTTTAAAAATTATAATGAAAACTGAAAATCTAATTCAAAATATTAACAAAACTATAGTATATGATAACATGATAAAAACACTTTCTCTGGCATTTCTACAGATATTTTTTATTATATATTTTATATTTCATATATATCATATTTGAGGGTGTGAGATCATAAACTCAGATCTTTGTTACTGGTGCAAATAGACACAAACTATCTTACACTCAATCAGTATTTCATTAGGATTATGTTTAAATTGGCCTTATCAAGACTTTCTTGGCTCAAAATACAAAAAAAAAAAAAAAAACTGCTTGACTATTGCAGTGTGGTGCAATGATATTTATTCATTAAGGCGGTTATTATTCATTTTTGTACTAACCTTCAACTCTATAACATTTTGAATATGAATAATACCATCAAAACAGACTTATCTATTTATATTTTAAATGTATGTGTATTCCAAACCAATGTTATTTAGTATCACTGAGATACTATTATAGCTTTTGTTTTTGAATTAGATTTTCTATTTATAGTGTAATATTGCTTTCATGTTAATTTTAAAGTTTGCTTTATTTATTTATTGGTTTAGTTTTAGTTATTTTAGAACATTAATTTTGTATGCATTTTTATATGCTTTTTATATTTTCTTTTATTTAGCATTTCTTTTATTTCAAGTGTTTTTTTTTATGGTTTTAGTTTTAGTGAACTATAATAACCCTGTTCCAGACTTACAGGAGTGGAAATCATAGTTAGTAGCTTTATAGTTAGTAATAATAGCTATTAGTACATTGCAAGGCTGTAATCACATATTTAGGATTGGAGGTTTAAAAACTGGCCATCGAAAACCCAGTTGAAAACCACTAATCTGAAATTTAGGTCCTTCTTTTGTGGTTCCCAATGGCTATGGTGGTCCTTCAGGCCTGATGACTTGCGTTCAGCTTTTCAAATGAAAATTATTGGGAAAAAGCAGAAAGTTCTTGATACAAATGTCAAATGTTCCTGAGAACATCCCGGTCACTTTTTGTACTTACCGAAACATAGGACTGTGTCAGAGGTCTTTGTGTGTTTGCAGAAATGTATGACGACACCAGATATGCTCAGCGGCCCTTATTAATGATGACTAACAGAAGATCCGGCAGTCAAGGACACTGTTATGGACACTGTTATACATATGCAATGTGATGCTTCAGCAAGACCTGCTGGTTTGATTTAGCGTCAGATGCATGGCTGTTTATTTCCGTCCTCTAAGCCTCGTAAACGGGCTTTAAACCACACCTCAGTGCTCTGAGGACATAACCTTTAATGGAATCTGACCTGATAAACACTCACTTTCATTGCTTAGTCTTTTTACGAGAGCCGTTTGCCACAGCCGCACAGAAAGTCTCAGGGTTTGACTGCAGCAGACACACTTTCCCAGCAGAAGAAGGTTCAGTCGTTATCATTATGGGCTTGGACGAAATTGCTTTTGTTTTCTCATTTTGACTTCTTTCAATTTAATGCATCATTACATTGGATCCGCTATTTATATTTCTGCACACATCACTCGGGATAGAGTGGAACATCAGTCATTTAATGTTTCCATTTTTATATTGTTCTCTCTCTTTATACATTAGAACATGTTGTGACTCCTGATAAAACAGTTTTGAGGATGAGTCGTTACCATCAGAAGCTGGATGAATGAAGACTAGTCAAGAACATGACCAGATTATAATTCACTCCAAAATATTGTTTTCTATTAATATAAACTTCATTTAGGACCGTTTTTTTTTTCATCATGTAAACTTGTGTTTAATTGTCATGAAAATAAATAAAAGCATAAAATAAAGCATTTTCAGGGTATATTTCACTCCAAAATCAAAGTAAAGAAATTGTTACAAATAAATATATAAATAAATAAATTGTACATGGAGATAAGTATTTTAAATTTAAATGTAATTATTATTATTTTGTGGCATTAGTCACGATGGATTACTGTGATTACAATTTGTGTACAAAATGCGTTTAATTTTCATGTCATTGCCATGTAAATAATGTCAAAATAAAGTATTTGCAGGTTATATTTCATTCAAAAATCAAAATAAGTAGATTTTTAAAAATAAATGTTTATATTTGTTTTAAAATAAATTACAAATAAATTTGACAGAAAATGCATTTTTAAATAAATATTTTGTGTTATAGTTAATTAATATCTCTAATTACTATGAAAACAATTTGTGGTTAAAATCTGTTTAATTGTCATGAAAATATTGTCAAAATAAAGCATTTCTAGGTTATATTTCACACCAAAATCAAAATGAAGAAAGTGATTTTTTAAAATAAAAATAAAAAATAAATATTTAATTAATTAATTACAAATAAATTGTACATACTAATGCTGTCAAATGATTAATCACGATTAATTGCATCCAAAATAAAAGTTTTTGTTTACATAATATATGTGTATATTTATTATGTATATATAAATACACACACATACAGTATATATCTTGAAAATATTTACATGTATATACATTTATATTCTTATATTTTATATTATATATAAATATTTTTAATAAATAAACATATTTTTCTTAAATATATATACATGCATGTGTTTGTATTTATATATACATAATAAATATACACAGTACACACATATTATGTAAACAAATGCTTTTATTTTGGATGTGATTAATCGTTTGACAGCACTAGTACATACAAATAAATAAAAAGAATAATATTTTGTATTATAGTCACAATGTGTTATGATGACAATTTGTAGTTAAAATGTGTTTAATTGGGATTTTTTTTTTAACTAATGAATGAATGAATGAATGAAATATAACTTGCATACAGATGCATGTAAAATATATCTGTTTTGTATTACAGACATGATGCATTACTATGGTGACAATTTGTGGTAAAAATGTGAAATGAAAATAATGTCACAAAGCCAAAAATATTAATGGTCCTAAAAAAAGGCTTCATTTTTTTTAATGCAAAGAAAAAACTTTTAATTTCAGGGTGAAATATGACCTGGTGGACAGTAACTGTAGAAGACTAAACCTCAGTCTAGCCTGAAGGTACTAATGATTAAAGTGTGGTGTTTAGAGACTGTTCCCACAGCCTTGTCTGTCAATCTCTGGCTCTCCTTCATCTTTGTGTGTAAAAGCCCCTCTAGACTCGCTCTTAAAGTGTGTTACGCGGCGACTCCAGCTTTAAGCTCTGAGGAAAGGTGCTGCGTCTCGAGGCCAGGTGGTTTTACTAGACACTTTAATTCTTTTAATGGTACGACCAGAGTGAAAAATCCAGTGGATGTGTGAGCGGTTAAATATATCGATGCGGCTTTGTTTTCTTTGCCTCTGTCCTTTATAATGCCGAACAATTCCCTTCCTCTGAAAGGCCCTTCTCTGATCATATTGAGCCGGATTTATGACGGCAATTTGAATAAAACTATTAACCTTGATTAACGGAGGAACGTTCCAGCGTGAGATCAGATCAGATGCTATAAAAAGACTTGGCCGGCATTGTGATGCATGACGTAGTTATCCGTCCTGTCACACAGAGGCAGCGGCGACGGCGAGAACGATGCTTTCAGAAGCATTCACACGTTTTTCTCTTCCCCAGACGTAACCTTTCTCATTTTCTGCTCCTTATCTGTTCATTTCAGGTCCCATTAATCATCCCCACTGCATGACAGAGATGAGTCTTCAATCTTTTTCACAGAGAGAATGAAACCGCTGAAACACGTCTATTTAACTGTCTTTTAAATCCCAAAAGCCTGGACTTGACTTGTTGATTGATATCCAGATCCAGATGATTTTTACTGCACATGCACGGTTACATGCATTACATGAATATTTTTATATGCATTTTAATAAAAACACCTGAAACTTTTCTTTTTAATGTTGCATGAAACTCATCTGCTTTTTTGTGAGTTTATTCTTTGTATGCATGTCATCTAATGTCAAGTCTGCAGGATAAAATTTTCAATAGTCTCTAGTTTCAATAGTGCTTTTGTTGGTTTATTGATGTGATATTGATACCGATCCTATTTTCACACAATTTTCACCATCTGACATGAATATTGATTAATATTTAGTTTCACTAACTGATTATAGAAGTAAAATAGGTTGCAAATTTGATCTTACTGACTTTTAAATGTATAGTTTATTTAAATTCTTTTTTATGTGTGTGTAATATGAGAGAAAATTACAGAGCCCCTAAAGGGACATGGTGGTGGAAAAAAATCGGGGTGGGGGGGGGAAACTTTGCGTTCCCTCGCAAAACTTTTACATTCTCTTGCAAAAATATTTGCGTTCCCTCACAAGACTAGTTGAGTTCGTACAAACACTTCCTGTTTACATTACAGCTTGCAGGAACAGCAAACAGGAAGTGTTTGTCCAAACTCAACTGGTTTGGCGAGAGAACGCAAAATATTTGAAAAATTAAAATATTTGAAAAATATTTTTCCTTTCCACCCCAATTTTTTCCACTACCATGTGCCTTTAGGGGCTCCGTAGAAAATACTTTTCGGTCGACCAATATATTTAGAAAAAAACAAACAATGTTTTATATACTGTCATATACTGTATATATATTTATAATATATATTAAATATTTATTAAAAAAAGTAAACTTTCTAGTTAAATTTTGTAAATATTGTAGCTATATAATATAGAATTTAGAAAATATAGAAAAAATTAGAGGACATTTATGTTAAATTGTATATATATAAAACACACAATTTAACTTAAAATGTGCTCTGATTTTTTTTATATTTTAAATGTGCCCAATTATACATACACACACACACACACACATACATATATATATATATATATATATATATATATATATATACATATATATATATACACTGAACAAAATTATAAACGCAACACTTTTGTTTTTTCCCCCCATTTTTCATGAGCTGAACTCAAAGATCTAAGACTTTTTCTATGTACACAAAAGGCCTATTTCTCTCAAATATTGTTCACAAATCTGTCTAAATCTGTGTTAGTGAGCACTTCTCCTTTGCCGAGATAATCCATCCACCTCACAGGTGTGGCATATCAAGATGCTGGTTAGACAGCATGATTATTGCACAGCTGTGCCTTAGGCTGGCCACAATAAAAGGCCACTCTAAAATGTGCAGTTTTATCACACAGCACAATGCCACAGATGTCGCAAGTTTTGATTGTGACAATTGGCATGCTGACTGCAGGAATGTCCACCAGAGCTGTTGCCTGTGAATTGAATGTTCATTTCTCTACCATAAGTCGTCTCCAAAGGCGTTTCAGAGAATTTGGCAGTACATCCAACCGGCCTCACAACCGCAGACCACGTGTAACCACACCAGCCCAGGACCTCCACATCCAGCATCTTCACCTCCAAGATCGTCTGAGACCAGCCACCCGGACAGCTGCTGCAACAATCGGTTTGCATAACCAAAGAATTTCTGCACAAACTGTCAGAAACCGTCTCAGGAAAGCTCATCTGCATGCTCGTTGCCCTCATCGGGGTCTCGACCTGACTGCAGTTCGTCGTCGTAACTGACTTGAGTGGGCAAATGCTCACATTCGATGGTGTCTGGCACTTTGGAGAGGTGTTCTCTTCACGGATGAATCCCGGCTTTCACTGTACAGGGCAGATGGCAGACAGTGTGTATGGCGTCGTGTGGGTGAGCGGTTTGCTGATGTCAACGCTGTGGATCGAGTGGCCCATGGTGGCGGTGGGGTTGTGGTATGGGCAGGCGTATGTTATGGACAACGAAATGCTCTGGATCGGCGTATACGACAGCGTGTTCCAGTTCCTGCCAATATCCAGCAACTTCGCACACCCATTGAAGAGGAGTGGACCAACATTCCACAGGCCACAGTCAACAACCTAACGCACACCTGTGCAATAATCATGCTGTCTAATCAGCATCTTGATATGCCACACCTGTGAGGTGGATGGATTATCTCGGCAAAGGAGAAGTGCTCACTAACACAGATTTAGACAGATTTGTGAACAATATTTGAGAGAAATAGGCCTTTTGTGTCTTAGATCTTTGAGTTCAGTTCATGAAAAATGGGGGCAAAAACAAAAGTGTTGCGTTTATAATTTTGTTCAGTGTATATATTATATATATATGCATATTGATGAATATTTGAATAATCATGAATTATTATTTTTTGAGGTTTGATCCATAAAAATATTAAACAATTTCATGATGCTGGTCTAGTAAATTTCCTTACACTGATTCCCTTCATGAATTTTAAAACCCTTAAATAATGTGTCTTTTTCTATATCTAGGTTCCATCTTCCCCACATACAGACCCTCGGACACCGTCTTCAAGATCACGTTTTGGCTTGGCTACTTCAACAGCTGCATCAACCCCATCATCTACCCCTGCTCCAGTCAGGAGTTTAAGAAAGCCTTCCTGAGCGTGTTGGGCGCCCGCTGCCTCCGCAAGAGATCCACGCCGTCCCACGTGCTCTACCAGAGCCATAGTCCCCGGCACGGTCAGTCTCAGATCCTGGGCCTGACGAGCCGCGACAACCCATCCCGCCTGAGCCCGTCCTCCTCCATCGCTCTGTCCCGCAGCCCGTCCTCCCGGGACGGCCGGGAATGGCAGGCCCCTTCCCGGACGTCGTCAGCGGGGACGACCGGGGTCAGTGCCGGAGTGAGCGTGGGAGCTAAAGTGGCGGGAATGTGCGGTAAGAACCTGCTGAGGACGTACTGCTGCGTGAGAATGGATTCACCGCAGCCCGAGCCACCCGCACACAACTCGCTTCCCGTCATCAAAATCCATCAGCTCTCGCTGTGTGAGGACGGGGACGCGGTGTGAATGAGCACACTGGGGAAATCACTGCACTCACGCTGGCTGTGATGCCTCTTTGCCACTTGACAGAGCCTCAGACTGGAGAACACAGACTGATGAAGAAAAGAGAGCTTTGAAACGATCAGCGATGGGAACATGGAAAGCTGCTGCGACACTGCTGATGCTCAATAAAGGCACGGTTCAGCTTTGCATGAAAGCTCTGTCTTTATTTACTCACTCTCGTGTCTTTCCAAACCTGTGGAATGACAGTCAGTGAACTGAAATGCAAATACGATTTTGCAGCTTCGACAGAGGGAAGTTCATTAATTTTAACCCTGTAAAGCCTAAGATAGGAAACAATAGTAGGAAAAATCTCTTTTTTTTTAATGGAGCAGTGTGAACCTTTAGACAAAGTATAGATATATAAAGTAGGTTTGCATTTGTGTTTTTTGTTGAGTATCATATCTGATGCATCAGGCACTTATGGCTCATAATATAAAATATGATATAGGAGAATATGGAGCTCATACTCAAGGAGGAAAAACACCTCAATTTTATTCAGAGGCCCAAACAGAGCAACAATGTGACATTTGATGCAGACCCTGATATTTATATGGCCAAAAAGATGAAAAGTCTGTAATGTAAATCAGTGAGATTTTTATAACAGTATAACAGACAACTTACATAAAATGATATCAGTTGTGACTCGATATCTCCCTCTTAACCTGATGACCATATCTGAAACTCACATTTCAACATGATTTTTCTAAAAAATAATGTATAGACAATCAAGTAAACCTACTTCTGTCCAGTAAGTGTTCCCCTTGAAATATTATTAACAATATAAAAGCTATTCTTACATTTACTTTATAAAAATCAGTAAAGATTTCAAAACAAAAAGACATGTGAAGCACAAGCTGAAGGTGGACGTTTGTATTATTACACTAAAAGGCATTTTCCTTTTTAAAAAAATCTCAGCTTCAATCAGACTACAGAAGAGCGGATTGTGTTCAACAGGTTTTCAGCAGTTTTGATCATGTTTAGAGGCCTTAGAAATTCATGTATCAAATAAAGTACTGTAGGCTTTATTGGGTTAAACTCAGTTTATTCCTCAGACAAATATATCATGTTCTTCAGAAGATGTTGAATATATAACGCACAATTGGTATGGACTATTTTAGGCTGCTTTTATTGTATCTGTTTGAGCTTGACAAACACAGTTGCTATGACCTCTCGTTGTTTGATATTTTTAGGTTTGGAATGACATGAGTGTGAACAAATAATGACGGAAATGTTATTTTTGAGTGAACTATTCCTTTAAAAGGGGGATGTCCAGGAGGTTTGCTTGGAAATTATGGTGGACATCATTCTGCATGGGTCTGTGATAATAAATACCAAAATACCAGCATTTTTTTTTTTTTAATCGACAGCAGTTTAACATGTCCAATGAGTGTTTCTATATATAAAAAAGAAAAGAATATTATATTTTTGACTGTTGTTCTCCAGTTCAAATCTTGTTTGTTCAATGCTCGGAAATTGCACTACAGTTAATGCTTGAGTATGACTGAAAAACTAATTTCACCTGATGATTAAACGTGACGCACAGAAACCGTATTGAACTGGGAATCGATCGTAAGTGTTTCTTTCTGATATTCCTGCATGGTCTTCTTATTTTCTGTGTAAAAAAAATGATTCCAGATACAGCTTTCCATGTGTTTCACCGTGGGACCAACCATCACCCTTCCCATAATTTGTGTTCTTTGGGAAATGCACAAATTTCCATGTGGTATTGATACTTGACCATAACAATGAATATGTTATGATGACCTCAGAATGACAAACTTATGTTGTTTAAATGCCTTATAACAAGTGGCACTTCTGTTATTGTGTTTGTTTCTCAAATGAAAAAAAATCATGTGATTCCAATATGGAAATATCCAATAAAACATACTGCATCATAAGTGTTTTGGGAATTGTTCTGATTGGGCTTCCGAAATGACCCACCATGAGAATGTTATCGTGGTTGCTATGACATTCCAGCACTGGACACATTCCCCTAGTGACTGATGGGCTATTCACAGTTTAATGGAAATGTATCATGCTGTATCGATCAAGTATGAGAAATGTGATGAGAAATGGAATAAGAAGTGTGTTTACTTTTAATGTTTTGGGGCTTCTGCATGTGTGCCAGTTAAAGTAAACAAGAAATGAGATGATGGGGATGTTCGGGAAACATTCATCCCATGAGACACTACAGTACGCCCTTTATATGTCAAAACCACATGACTTACAGTTATAACTATACTTTTGTTTTTGTTTTTTTTGCAAAGATGACATTTTTTTTCTCTGAAGTCCACTTACAATTTTAACGGGAGTTTTCCACGTTTATATGTTTTTTTTTCATTCACGTTTTATTTTTTTGAGACACTTATAATGAGCATTCAAAAACGACACAAACACCAACCATCTTCCCAAATTTGTAATGAGAATAGTTCATAAATTTGTTTTTATTTGTTCAAAAGTCTAGATTTTATGCCAGAATAAAAGCTCTATGGTTCAATGTTTAAAAGCAAAGAAATTAAGATGCCCATAAATATTAATATTGAAATTTTACTATTGTTTTGTAAAATATTATTGTTAATAATAATAATAATAATAAACATTTATTTTTGTTTGTTTGTTTGTTTAATTATAATAATTTTATAATCTAAATAATAAAATAAATTGTACTTTGCATAATAATAATTATATTATTTAAAAAAATATATTTTACAGTACAACTGCAAATAGTAATAATAATTTCCCTTTTTTGTCTTTAACTGATCACAAAGACCGCTGCACCAAAAACAGCTGTAATTTAGTGTTTTATCACCATTTTTAAACCAAATTCTTCACAAAGACAATCGCAGAATGCATTGCCCCAAAGGGGCAATATGAGTTTGCTAAGAAATCCTGTGGTTGCTAGGGTCCTCTGGGTTATTTCTAGGTGATTATTTAGTTAAAAGAGTCCATCAGTAAGTCTCTTTGATATTGCGGTCAATAGATATGTCCCTGCTGTTTTATTTTATTGTTAGCTTATATTGTCTGAAAATCACAAGTAAGCCTAGAAATGTAATATACTTCTCAGCAATCCGCACGATTTGAGGTGTCATTCATGTGTGCTGCACAAGCGATGCATTGCGAGTTACTCACTGCACTGTAGCTCAAGGGATTGTTCAAATCCACAGCCCTGATTTTGAGCAATAGTAATCATGATGCGTGTCTTAGCAAACAGCACTAATATTCTAAACACACTGTGGTCAGTTGTGGCATCTCAGAATGGCTGTTTTTGATTTATGGCAATGCTCAGAAAAAGCCTGTTTACAGAAGCATAAACCGAATCATTTTGGGAAGGTTATTTTCACAGGAGTACTAGTTGTGACTTGTCCAAAACCCTTCCCGTACTACAGTATATCTTCAACATCTTATCAGCACCGTTCACAGTGTTTCCTAGAGTGTCTCAGATCACTTCGAGTTACGGAAGGCAGACAGGGCCAAAAGTCTTTGACTGGAATGAGTGAAATTTGACTGTCAACACACACGTCTGCGGCCAATATAATTACTGTATTTAAGACTATATTCGCATATGTGCACGGTGGTACATTGGTATATAAGCATCACACATACAGGTGCATCTCAGAAAATTAGAATATGGTGAAAAAGTTCATTTTTTCTTGTAACTTATTTCAAACTTATATACTGATTTTTGACTTTCATTAGCTGTAAGCTCTAATCATCAAAATTAAAACAAAAAAACTTTTGAAGTGTTTTACTTTACATGTAATGAATCTAAAATATATGAAAGTTTCACTTTTTGAAATAAATTACAAGAAAAAAATGAACTTTTTCACCATATTCTAATTTTCTGAGATGCACCTGTAAGTAAGTATACAATCACACATCATGTTTAATTATGAATGATGTCATAATAATACAAGGCTATTCACATATGTGAACGTCAAATGTTATTTTTGTTCAGGAGAGACATTGGAACGGTACATTATGTATATTGTCCAGTTCCTTTTAAGCTGTATAGTTAAAGGTTTACTCCACCCCAAAATGAAAATTGTGTCATTAATCACTTACCCCCATGCCGTTCCAAACCCGTAAAAGCTTTGTTCTTCTTCAGAACACAATTTAATATATCCGCTGGACGCAAACTTCTTCTGTGTCAGCCGCACCACAAGGATACTCTGTTTTCGTTCAAATCAAAGAGTAAACAAACGTAGAAGACATATCCGTGAGGTGCGGCTGATACAGAACAGCGTACGCAGTTTGCATCCAGCAGATACTCTCCAAAATGGCGCTATACGCTGACACAGAGGAGACAAATTGTTGAATAAAGTCTTTTTTTTTCCCTTTGCGTGCAAAAAGTATTCTCGTAGCTTCATAACGTTACGGTTGAACCACTGATGGCAGATGGACTACTCTGATGATGTTTTTTATACTTTTCTGTGCCTTGACATTGTTAATTGTTTGGCAGTCAATGGGACAGTCACAAGCCTCCTGGTTTTCATCTAAAAAAATCTTAAATTGTGTTCCGAAGACGAACGAAGCTTTTACGGGTTTGGAACGACATGGGGGTAAGTGATTAATGACAAAATGTTCATTTTGGGGTGGAGTAACCCTTTAAATGTTCTTTCTCAGGTAGAAAAGTCTTAATTTACATTGTAAAATCATTAATTTACTCTGGCACAGTAGATATCAGTAAAGCAATGCCATAATAAAGAAAGGATTAATATTGTAGGTAAATCTAGAGGTAAATGTGTATTACACGTCTGAACACGGTCAGAATGTGTGCATGTTGACATGCTCAAATTTGTCATCTTAAAATAAAACTGTGCATCTTTACACGCATACGAAACATGGTGAAAACTGACACCTAAACATGGCCAGAATGTGCATGTCTACACATACAAAAAAAAACACATTCAAAATTGCCTCGTTAATGAGGACAAACTGTGCATGTTGACACTATCAAATTTCACGTGTTCTGTTTAAAGACTTTTGGCCCCGTCGACCTTCCATATCGAGTGGCATCTCATACCACTGACGGTGCCTTGACGTCACTTATTCTCAAGCAGAAGTTTATTGTACAAGTGTCATATTCCCTGTCTCCCTCTTTATCCCTGTGTTGCTATGTGGCACCAGGCCAACATTTTACTTCCAAATGTAAATTTGGTTTAGTGCAATCTAATATATTACAAAGGCACAGAAGGTCAAACGCAGTGGGACGCTACTAATAATACAATCACAATAAATCACTACAGAACTCAGCATTAAATCTGAGAGCAGGTTTATCAGACAAAATGTTCAGCTAATGTTGACGCAGTACCTCTCAATGTCTTAAAGGAATAGTTTGGACAAAAAAGAATCATCGAGGACTTCATGGTATTCAAGGCCAAGTTACTTCTTTGTCTTTGTGAAGATGTTTTGTAGAATTTCCAGTCATTTCTTTGCAACTGATAAAAGTCGACAATGACTGAAGGCTGTCAAAGTCAACAATAAATGCCATTTGAGACTTTAATTCTATGACAACATATTTCTGACATTTAGTATAAAGAAAAAGCACGTTTTTCTATGGGAAATAATGTGCATGGATGAATTGCGCACAATAAGACCAGGAACAAGTTATAGGAAAGCAAAATATTGACATTATGTTGAACAAAATGGAAAAAAAAAAAATCATAAAAGTAGTCTGTACGAACCATGCACTGTATTTCAAGTCTTCTGAAGGCTTTCTGTGAGAAAAAGTCAAATATTCCAAGACACCAAATGCTTATGCTTAAAATTATGTTTAATTGTATAATTTAAATAAAATATAAATAATATTTTGAATAATATAATAATAATAATTAATATTATTAATTATATTAATATTATTACTGTTATTGTAATAGTATAGTCATACTAAATGAGGAAAAAACTGTTAAATAATATGTTATATGTTAATAATAATCATTTCTTTGCAACAGTGACCAAAGGCTGTTAAAGTCAGCAATATATGCCATCTGAGACCCATTTTAATTTCATTATTACAACATATTTCAGAGTTAAACAGGACATTTAGTGAAAAGAAAAAGCTATTTTTGTATTTAATATAATGTGCATGGATGAATCGTGCGCAATAATACTAGAAATGTTTACTGAAGCATGTTTGCTCAATTGACTTCATATTGACTTCAAGTAAAAAAAAAAAAAACATAATAAAAGTAGTCTATACAACCCACACACTATATTTCAAATCTTCTAAATTCTGTGAGAAAAAAAAAAAGATTAAAAATCTTCTTTCCAAGACACCTCATGCATTATTTCACGAAACAGCAACTTTACTGTATGTTGTGCAAATGAACTTTAATTATAATCTTTGTGTTTTGCATTGAATAAGTAGAAGATTAGGAGTTTATTTTTGTCTGAATTATTCCTTGAGATTTTCGCCCAAGTAGGGGCCCAAGAAAACACAGTCTGATATAAATCCATCTACATATCTGAAGGGAAAACACATTGTTTTTTCATACAAGTCTGTCTTGAATTTGTCATTGGTCTGACTCTGACACACCAAGGTTGCACATTTCCTGGGTCTGAGTAACACAGTGTTCTCACGGGACTGAGATACGTTTCATTCAGGCCTGCATGAGAGCCGCTCCAAACATAGTGCACATGAGAAAGCCATTGCCCACAGAAACATGGCAACATGACAATGTCTGCTAAAAATTCCAGCCCTCGCTGGAGGGATCGTGTGTTTAGACCCCAGAGCAACATTTACATCCATGCTGATGATCATGGGCTCGGAAAATGGTGTGTTTTATGTATACAAAATATGAGTCTCAACATATCTACACTCCATACCTCCATGCACATTAACATGGAAATGCTTCTTGAAATCAATAACTGATCCTTGCAAATTACTGTTTGGCCACACATGAGGTGGATACTATACAGCAGGGTCAGAAATCGACCAAAGATTTCTTGTGGAAAGATGTGGAAATGAAATCTAAATCTGTATCATATATATATATATATATAAAATAATAAAATACTAGTAAAATACAGTAAAACAGTAAAAATACTAGTAAAATACTACTAAAATACAGCTAGTTCCAAGGCAACATTTCTCATTTCTATTTAGTTTAACATTATAACTAAAACTTAATAAAAATAAAAAAGTATATATAGGGCCCTATGATTTCCATGATACAGAAGACAGACAGAATCGCAGAATCCAGTCAAAAAATAAAATTTACTATATATTTCTGTATATTTTTTAAGGAATAATCACACAATTTTTCTTCTGTGTTCATTTTAACATTAAAACCTCTGTCGTGCAACACTTTGTTTGCCTTTATTAATGTTTTATGTCTTCATTTGATCATAAGAGAAATGCACAACAGAATTTCTGAAAAAAGAAAAAATATATAGTTCCAAACATGTGGAAATATGAGTAAGTAAAAAAAGTTGTTTTTATGAATTCAGTTAATTAGACATGACTTCTGGTTATTAAAACTTCATCATACCATTAAAATGGAATCCAGAAATATTAAAACAAGAATCCAGATTACTTTAAAAAAAAAAAAGAGAGAGAGAGAGAATTTAAGAAAAAAATAAAACATTTCATAGGGCCCTAAAAATATATTTTTCGTTAAACTTTTAATAAGATGTTTAGTTTCATGATTTCAATTGATTAGACATGTTTTTGATGAATACATTTGATTTAACCATTGCAATGGAGTCCAGAAATTAAAATCCACAGCCCTATAAAATCCGCGGGTCAAAACACCACCCTTCCGTTCCGATCAGAACATCAAACAGGTTCTCCCCACTCAGTGACGCACCCACTGAGAGACCTGATGAAAGTGCTCTAGTAATTGGCGATTCTATTGTACGGAACGTGAAAATAGAGACACCAGCCACCATAGTCCATTGTTTACCGGGAGCCAGAGCGCCTGACATCTTGGCAAATTTAAAAGTGCTGGCTAATGCTAAACGTAAATTCAGTAAGATTGTTATTCACGTCGGCGCTAATGATGTTCGACTTCGCCAGTCGGAGATCACTAAAAATAATGTTAAAGAGGTGTGTGAACTTGCAAGTACGCCGCACACTGTAATATGCTCTGGTCCGCTCCCCTGCTTACTGTGGCGATGAGATTCAGCAGACTGTCGCTACTCAATGGCTGGATGTCTAAGTGGTGCCCGCAGAATAACATAGGTTTTATAGACAGACCTGACCTGTTGAAAAGAGATGGTGTTCATCCCTCCTGGGGTGGTGCCGCTCTTCTCTCTAGAAATATGGCACATAGTCTTAGAGTTCGTACTTGACTAACTGGGGCCCAGGTCAGGAAGCAGACAGACTGGCTAAACCGACCGTCTGCTAGGCGCCTCACGTCACAGAAGTCAGTTAATTCTCAGCACATAGAGACTCCTTCACCTAGATACCACACTATAGAGACTGTGTCTGTTCCCTGAACTAGAAAACACAAAAGATGTCCAAACCAATTTATGAGTAACACTTTAACTGATGTTCAACAAATAAAAAATGTATATAATACAGAGAAACTTATGAGCTTGGCTTACTGAATATTGGGTCCCCTTCTACAAAGGCACTTTTTGTAAATGATTTGATCAATGATCATAACCTAGATGTGGTCTGTTTGACAGAAACCTGGCTAAAACCAGATGAATTCATTACTTTAAATGAGTCTACCCCCCAAGATTACTGCTATAAAAATGAGCCGCGTATAAAAGGTAAAGGGGGAGGTGTTGCTACAATTTATAGCAATATTTTCAATATTTCTCAGAGGCAAGGCTTTAAGTATAACTCGTTTGAAGTTATGGTGCTGCATATAACATTATCTAGAGAAACAAGTGTTAATGATAAATCCCCCGTGATGTTAGTACTGGCTACTGTATACAGGCCACCAGGGCACCACACAGACTTTATTAAAGAATCTGCTGATTTTCTATCACAGTTAGTGCTGGCTGCAGATAAAGTCTTAATTGTTGGTGATTTTAATATCCATGTTGATAATGAAAAAAGATGCATTAGGATCAGCATTCATAGACATTCTGAACTCTGTTGGGGTTAGACTCAGGACCCACTCATCATCAAAATCATACTCTAGATTTAATACTGTCACATGGAATTGATGTTAATGGAGCTGAAATTCTGCAACAAAGCGATGATATCTCAGATCAGTAGTCTTGTGTAAACTCAATACAGCTAAAATTGTAAATTCTGCTCCCTGTTACAAGTGTGGTAGAACCATCACCTCTACCACAAAAGACTGCTTTGTAAGTAATCTTCCTGATTAATCTCAATTCCTCAGCATATCCAATAGCTCAGAACAACTTGATGATGTAACAGAAACTATGGACACTCTTTTCTAGCACTTTAGATACAGTTGCTCCTTTACACTTAAGGAAGATTAAGGAAAAGAGTCCAACACCGTGGTATAATGAGCACACTCGCACCCTAAAGAGAGCAGCCTGGAAAATGGAGTGCAGCTGGAGGAAAACAAAACCAGAGGTATTTCGTATTGCTTGGTGGGAAAATACCCTATCTTACAGAAAAGCATTAACTGCTAGATCTGATTACTTTTCATCTCTTTTAGAAGAAAACAAACACAACCCCAGGTATTTATCCAATACAGTGGCTAAATTAACAAAAAATAAAGCATCAACAGGTGTTGACATTTCCCAAGAGTAGAGCAGTAATGACTTTATGAACTATTTTACTTCCAAGATCGATACTATGAGATAAAATTGTAACCATGCAGCTGTCAGCTACAGTATCGCATCAGATAGATCCCACTATAGATCCCCTGAAGAACAATTCCACTCATTCTCTACTGTAGGAGAGGAAGAATTGTATAAACTTGTTAAATCATCTAAAGCAACAACATGTATGTTAGACCCTATTCCATCTAAACTACTAAAAGAGGTGCTGCCAGAAGTCATAGATCCTATTTTGGCTATTATAAATTCTTCATTGTCATTAGGATATGTCCCCAAAACCTTCAAATTGGCTGTTATTAAGCCTCTCATTAAAAAACCACAACTTGAGCCTAAAGATCTAGTTAATTACAGACCAATCTCGAATCTCCCTTTTCTGTCAAATATACTAGAAAAGGTAGTATCCTCACAATTATATTCCTTCTTAGAGAAAAAATGGTATCAGTAAGGATTTCCAGTCAGGATTTAGACCGTTTCATAGTACTGAGACTGCTCTCATTAGAGTAACAAATGACCTGCTCTTATCATCTGATCGTGGTTGTATCTCTCTATTAGTACTACTGGATCTTAGCGCTGCACTCGACACTATCGACCAAAACATTCTTTTGAATAGACTAGAAAACTTTGTTGGCATTAGTGGAAGTGCATTAGCATGGTTCAAATTGTACTTATCTGACCGCCATCGATTCGTAGCAGTGAATGAAGAGGTTTCATATCGATCACAAGTGCAGTATGGAGTACCTCAAGGCTCAGTACTAGGGCCATTACTTTTCACGCTTTACATGTTACCCTTGGGAAATATCATCAGGAAACACAGTGTTAGCTTTCACTGTTATGCTGATGATACTCAGCTCTATATTTCTTCGCGGCCCGGTGAAACACACCAAATTGAGAAACTAACGGAATGCATAGTCGATATAAAAAACTGGATGATGAGTAATTTCTTACTGCTAAATTCTGAAAAAACAGAGGTGTTAATTATCAGACCTAAAATCTCCACATGTAATAACCTAGAACACTGTCTAACACTTGATGGCTGCTCTGTAAATTCTTCGTCATCAGTTAGGAACCTAGGTGTGCTATTTGATAGCAATCTTTCCTTTGACAGCCACGTTTCTAGCATTTGTAAAATTGCATTTTTTCATCTTAAAAATATATATATATAAATTGAGACCTATGCTCTCAATGTCAGATGCAGAAATGTTAATTCATGCGTTCATGACCTCAAGGTTAGATTATTGTAATGCTTTATTGGGTGGTTGTTCTGCACGCTTAATAAACAAACTCCAGCTGGTCCAAAATGCAGCAGCTAGAGTTCTTACTAGAACCAGGAAGTATGACCACATTAGCCTGGTTCTGTCAACACTGCAGTGGCTCCCTATTAAACATCATATAGATTTTAAAATCTTGTTAATTACTTATAAAGTCCTGAATGGTTTAGCACCTCAGTACTTGAGCGAGCTCTTATTGCGTTATAGTCCTCCACGTCCGCTGAGTTCTCACAACTCTGGCCATTTGATAATACCTAGAATATCTAAATCAACTGCAGGCGGCAGATCCTTTTCCTATTTAGCGCCTAAACTCTGGAACAATCTACCTAACACTGTTCGGGGGCAGACACACTCTGTGAGTTTAAATATGGATTAAAGACCCATCTCTTTAACCTGGCATACACATAGCACACTAATATGCTTCTAATATTCAAATCCGCTAAAGGATTGTTAGGCTGCATTAATTAGGTCAGCCGGAACCGGGAACACTTTCCATAACACCCAATGTACTTGTTACATCGTAAGAAGAATGGCATCTACGCTAATATTAGTCTGTTTCTTTCTATTCTGTTTCTCAGTCTGTGTCCGGACTGGGATGGTGGATCGCGCCGGAGATGATGTTCATGGATCGTTGGCGATGTCGGACACTTGATTGAGCCCCGGGGACACATCCCCAGTGAAGACCTCGACTTAAAATACAATAAAACCTTAAATAAAACAAATAACTAAAAATATAATAAAATACTGAACTACATAACACTATTATTGTTAGAAATTATAACAATATAAAAAATAGAAATATAACACATTTCTACATTTAAAATTTTAATTAAAACAATAAGTAAACAATAAATAAACAATAATATCCTGGCCAGAGGGAGAACTTCGTCCCCCGACTGAGCCTGGTTTCTCCCAAGGTTTTTTCTCCATTCTGTCACAGAGGGAGTTTTGGTTCCTTGCCGCTGTCGCTCTGGCTTGCTCAGTTGGGGACACTTAATTTCTAGCGATTATCGTCAATTTGATTTCACAGATACTAATTAAACTAAACTGAACTAGACAGTGACATCTCTGAATTCAATAATGAAATGCCTTTAACTGAAAATTTAATGTTTAATCTTATTATTATACATTACCGACACTCTGTCCTCCAATTTGATACTGTTAAGTGCTTTGACACAATCTGTATTGTTAAAAGCGCTATATAAATAAAGGTGACTTGACTTGACTTGACTATATATAGACAATAAGTCAATCAAAAAATCTTTTCAAAATTCAAAATAATTAGTTAATAATACAAATAGATAATTCGTATCTCAATGATACGAAAAAAAAAACACTGCCCCACACTGAATGATATTAATTATTTAGAGATATTTTTTTGTATTTCATGTTGATTTGATTTCATAATTACCAGCCAATCTGGTTCAGATTCAGAATTTACTTCAATTAACTGCAATTCAATATATAATAGACAACATGCTGTGTTTTTTGAATGTTCAGGAGCAAAACGGTGCTTATTAAAGGTAAAAAAAAAAAAAGGCTCTATAAAATCATTTCTGGGGGCAAATACGGACCCTGTGTTTGAAGTTCATTTCTAACCCTGCCGTACACCCACCTCCACTGCTAAAAAATGAATTATGTATACAGAAGATCAGACAATAGCCAGTCATGTAATGATCTATAATGGGCTCTTGCCGCAAGACAGCGGAGGAGAATTTAAAAACCTGTCAGGGTCATTAGTGCTGTAGTCCTGGTGCTGCGGGGGAAGACAGCGGCTGCTCAACATCATCCGACAGGAACTTTAAATGGGAGATCATGTACACTTGCATCGCTTTTCAGATGCCCTCTCATGTGGGAGGCAGAAATCACCCCATGCCCCTTCGCTCTCCCTTTGTAAAATACCTTCAAATGAGCACACATGAACAAAAAGCATCAAAAGTACTCATTACCATGTTTTTAAAAAAAAAAAAAAAAACTTGTCTAACATGGTGACAGCATGTTTTGGGGTATAAATTATGAGAAAATCATGGCTTTTCGAACATATATCATTTTTTTGGACATATACTATGTTTTTTTTAAAGATGTACAATGGTATTTTTTTGAAGTAGCCATGGTTTTTGAATATGGTAAACTTTTAGTACTATGATACTGCACATGCAAAAGATTGACTCATAATTAGATGTTTATGGTGTATGTTTTTTTTTTATGGTGTATGATCCACAAGTCCAGATGTGAAGGTTTTTTTCTTTGACCTACAACACCTCCTACTGTTCTAATGCGAGTATAACACCGAGTTTGAACACTTTGGCTGTTCAAAATAGCACACTACTCCATTTCTGCAGTATATACACTCTGCCAATGAATTTTCTGTATAAACAGAATATCCAAAACGCTCTACAGAGCAAAACATTGGAATGCACTGCATTTGATTTGACAGCATTGTCAGTGTGATGTAGCCTGTGCTCAATTTAGCAGGATGAACACGGCTAAATGAGAGAAAAACCAGTGTTCTGGACTCCTTGGCGACAAACTTAAAGAAAGCTTTATAACCTCCCCTACTCTACTGCAGAGTACTGATCAATGAGCGCTTGAACGTTCTCAACGCAGTGGGCGGAGACTAGGCCAATCAACCAATCAGATGAACAGGTGGCTCACTGCATGACACTATTGATATCAGTACTAGCATGTAGCCTACTGTATGTGTTTGTTTATTTATAAATACATAAATATTAATTTTAAGTGAATACTGAGGATAAAAATGAACTTTACACAGACAGATAAGCTAGTAGACTATAAAACTCCTGTCATGTAAACCTAGTACTCTCACACTACACGCATAATGGTATCAGAATAGTGATTGTTTACAATATTAATACTTCATGATAATATATAAAAATCATATAAAAGACATATAAAAGAGGTCTCATCTCAAAACAACGATTTAGACAACTTTACTACTGTTTTTTTGTATGCAGGAATTAATAAGCACTTTCAAGGGATAGTTCACCCCAAAAATAAAACTTTGCTGTTTATTTACTCACCCTCAGGCCAACCAACATGTAGGTGACTTTTCTTTTTTCGCTTGAACAGTAGCTGAAACCAAACCATGGTCTTTGGTGATTCATAAAATGCAAGTCAAGGGGTAGGCCTACCCTTACTTTGAGAGACAAACAAGACGATACAAAAATGATTCCTCGCGGCTCCTCACAATAGGCCTATATTAAAGTCTTATGAAGTGAAATGATCGATCTGTGTAAGAAACAATGAACAATATTTACAACATTATTAACTTACCTGTAATTCATAGCCAAGTCAGATGAATAGTACGAGCTTACGCACGTATGACGCGGACGTAAACTGACGCCGCTGTTGAGAGGGAGGACGCGTTTGCACCAGCTGGCTTGGCTTTAGCAATATTAATATTTATATTGTATTGTTCATGTCGTGGCACAGAGATGGTCTTTTTGTCTGGATCTCAGTCAGTGCAGTCAGAGAAGCCCAAAACAGCAGAGTTTCAGATGGCAAAGGAAGACTTTATTACACAGAGCAACAAAGCCGAGAAGACAGCCGCCACATAAACTGCCTCTGGTTTCTGCTTGTTCAAACATCATATTTTATAGCAAAGTTGTGACCTTCTATGCTTGTTTGCCATGTCTGATTGGTCCACCACCATTATCTTGTAGCCCTCCTTGTTCATTATCTAATGGTGGAATATTGCTGAAGCTGCTCTTTTAAAATATAAGGCCTCCATTGTTTGGAGGTGTCCTTGTTGTCTGCACCTGGCATGGAAATTTCCACCACTTGCTCATGTAAACTCACAGTTCATGCTCAGATACTCAGTTTTAGACTAATTTAACACATTATTCAGTATATTGATTGCTTCCATGATTTACATTCTCTTGTTAGTATGACAATATCATTTCTATATTTTACTGCTAAATTACACAATATACATCAAAATGGTGCTTACTTTTGCTTATCCTGGATGACCGGTGAGGATCTAGTTGTAAACATAGGCCTACGTGTAAACGTGGATGGCCTGAGGCTGATTGTTTGGTGAATTTTAACAAATAAAACAACAAATTCTGACTACTATAAGATAGATAGAAAGAAAAATAAGCTCACATTTTTTATATGAGATTTATATATGTATGGTCAGGTATATTTGAACACAAGCACAATTTTTTATTATTTTAGCAGTTGACCAAAACATATTCAAGTTACAGTTATATAATGAATTTGGGCTGAAAGGGAACACTCTGATCTTTAAATTGAGAGTAGTCTCTTCACAATTGGAGGAAAGGTTAAGGACTTCCAGATCTTTAATATGTACCTCCCCCCTTTTTCAAGGGACCATAAGTAATTGGGCAGTTGACTAAAAAGCTGTTTCATTGACAGATGTGGGTTATTCCTTTGTCATTTCTACATCAATTAAGCAGGTAAAAGTTCTGGAGTTGATTCTAAGTGTGCCATTTGCATTTGGAAGCTGTTGCTGTGAACCCACATCATGCGGTCAAAGGACCTCTCCATGCAAGTGAAACAGGCAGTTGTTAGGCTTCAAAATAAAAAAAAGATTCATCAGAGAGACAGCAGGAACATTAGGAGTGGCCAAATCAACAGTTTGGTACATTCTGAGAAAAAAGAACGCACTGGTGAGCTCAGCAACATAAAAAGGCCTGGGCGTCCACAGAGTACAACAGTGGTGGATGTTCGGAGAATCCTCTCCATGGTAAAGAAAAACCCTTTCACAACATCCAGCCAAGAGAAGAACACTCTCCAGGAGGCAGATGCGTCTACAATCAAGAGATGACTTCACGAGAGCAAATACAGAGGGTTCACCACAAGGTGCAAACAAGGCCAGAATAGACTTTGCCAAAAAATGTCTAAAAAAGCCAGACCACTTCTGGAAATGCATTCTTTGGATGACTGAAATTAAAATCAACCTGTACCAGAATGACAGGAAGAAACAAGTGTGGAGAAGGCTTGGAACAGCTCATGATCCAAAGCATACAACATCATCATCTGTGAAACATGGTGGAGCAGTGCGATGCATGAGCATGGCTTCCAGTGGCACTGGGTTACTGCTGTTCACTGATGACATGACAGAAGACAGAAGCAGCCGGATGAATTCTGAACTGTATAGAGATATACTCTCTGCCCAGATTCAGCCAAATGCAGCAAAGATGATTGGACAGCGCTTAGTTCAAATGGACGATGACCCAAAACATACATCAAAAGCAACCCAGGAGTTTTTGAAGGTAAAAAAATGGATTATTCTGATCTCAACCCAATTGAGCATGCATTTCACCCGCTGAAGACAAAACTAAAGGCAGAAAGACCCAAAAACAAACAACTGAAGTCAGCTGCAGTAAAGGATTGACAAAGCATCACAAAGGAGGAAACCCAGTCTTTGGTGATGTCCATGAGTTCCAGACTTAAGGCAAAGGATTCTTAACAAAATATTAAAAATGAACATTTTATTTATGATTATATTTATTTGTCCAATTACATTTGAGCCCCTGAAAATGGGGAGGGGCTGTGTATAAAATGGTTGTAATTCCTAAACATTTTGTTGTATTTTTGTTCAACACCTTGAATTAAAGCTTAAAGTCTGCACTTCAATTTCATCTTGATTGTTTCATTTTAATTCTATTCTGGTGGCATACAGAGCCAAAATTACGAAAATTATGTCAGTATCCAAATATATATGGACCTGACTATATATATATAACGGTTCACCCCCCAAAATAAAATTCTGTAATTTATTCACCCTCAAATTGTAACCTGTGTTCTTCTGTGGAACACAAAAGAAGATATTTTGGGCAGAATGTGGGCAACCAAACAGTTATAGTCCCCATTGACATCCACAGTATTTAAGTCAATGGGGACAATAAATGACAGAATTTTTATTTTTTTGGGTGAACTATTAAAGTGTCTAAATACAAATGGGATCACTATATCACAATATCATCATATTACCACCTCATATCATCAGTGAAGAAGGTGAAGGGCAAAATACTTAACAGGGATGGAAATAATGTATTTGTGATTAATGTGTTTTGACACTGGAAAAGCTGTACAGGCTTTTGTTCACAACTGCATTTTATTGTAACAATCAAAGACATGAAGAATGATGAATTGTGTACATATCTTCCATGAGAAATGTTCAGCTTGTCATAACAACACTCACAGACATTAATCAAGAACTGTTTCACTTGGTGAATAGGCAGGCAAGTCGATTTATAAAAACAAAGCAGAACTGCAACGTAAGAAAAGCATTGTGACCTAACGTTTAATTTAGAATAATACTGCTCAACCTTACACATGCCGGACGATCCGTTTGACAGACAGTCACTGCAACCTTCAAAATGTCCTCACGGTAAAGGTCGGTTCTGTGGCGGGACGGGATGGGATGGGATGGGACGGGACGGAACGGAACGGGAGGGGGTGAGTAGCTGCCCCGTGGAGCGGCTGTGACGTCACAGGGAACGGACGAACCCGTGCCGAGGTCCCCTGCACAAATAAAACCCCCGGTGTGAAGAGGTTACTGGGGTGACGCTCCAGCACGGCACGGCTGTCGTAACTAATCAGCATCCAGACCGAGTGATCGGGACCGTTGCTATAGTAACCGCCTTCCTCCTAAACCGAAATGAAAGGGTGAAAAGAGCAGCTCCCTCTAGATCTGCTGTTTGCCCAGAGAGTTTTTCTTTATTTTCTCAACTGTACTGTATTGTTTCTGGTGAGACCCCCTCCGTGCAATTGTGGGACAAAGTAGGAACGGACAGTTTGACATTTACAGCGAAAAATGAGTGAATTCAAATCACACTAAAACCCCACAGGACTGCGCACCACGGCCAAAAACACCACTGTTAGTCTCTTTTTTGCTCTAAACTGCAGTTAAATAATACTGAGAGAAAATAACGAAGTGCAAAAACGTGAGGAAGACAAACGTGAGGGATTTCAGGGAGCGTTGAAACACCAACCTGAAACCGAAATCATAACATACATAGAACATTTTTTAAAAAAGAATCCAACTATTAAGTTCATTATAAAACAACATTCTAAAAACTTGTAATAAATCAGGCGTTTGTGGAAGAGTTGACACTTTTGCAAAATGTAAAATACAAACGTGGTTTGAATCCTAAACAATAAATAACTCATCGACTCTTCCTACAAGGAAAAACCACAAATCAAAATGGCGACAGCACGTTTAATACTTAACGATACAGGCGGGAGTTTTGTGCTGTTCATTTCCAGAATGCAAACAAATAAAAACATTAAAGTGTGGAGGCAAATGACGGATAGTACTAGCCTACCTAGCTAACAAAACGTTATCAGATCGTTCTGGCATGGTTTTCTCAAAATTATTCTTCCAGTTACGTTATTAGAACGTTCGTTAAGAGTTATCTGGTCTCTAATAACGTTCTTAATTGTTAACTCAAAAATGTTATTTATACATTCTTCATGGAATGTTTTTCTGAAACATTTTAGTTCCACAGTTGTCTAACATTTTTTAACCATTACTAGTTTAAGAATGTTCAGAGAACATTTAAAGTAACATTCCCATAATGTTTGCAAAATGATAAAATAGAACTTTCCTTGTTTTCTCTTACTTTCACATAACCAAAATAAAACATTTTTTCTTTTTTTTAACTGGATGTTTTGAATGTTCAGAGAAAAATAACTTTAGCAAAACGTTCTTAGAATATATTTTTGTTAGTTGGGTAGTTGTTCTTTGAACGTAGATTACTTGGTTAGCTGGATAAGTTTCAGGAACACTTGGCCAAAAACAAGCATGCGTTGCATGTTTACGTCACATTTATCAAGTCAGAAATAAATAGTTATTTTGCATTGTAATCTAACTGCATGTAAAAAAAAAAAAAAAAAAAAATCTAATTTAGACATTCTGGCCAAATAACAAATAAAGAAATAGTTGATATTATTTCCAGTTCATTCGTCGCATGAGAAATAGAATGTTGCATTGCATTATGGGATACAGTACACAGTGCAATATGCTCTGTTTCATACTGCACAGTACAGTAGGTTGCTGATTACAGAAAACTCACACTATGCACATTTTTCATACTCAAGAATTAGTAGAATGCTAGTATGCTGTTTAGTCAAACTTTCCAGTAAGTATCCCAGTTCTATGCCAAGTAATCCTGAAACTTATTCATCTAAGAAGGACACTCAAAAAACAGGACACTAGAGTTAAAAGGATGGGTGTTAGGGGTGGATGGATGGACAAAAGTGTAGGAGGAAGTAGAGGTGTGCTTGTTGGGAGGCAGTCCAGATGGCTGGACTGATCCCAGGTGAAAAGCCCAAGTTTCTTTAACCCCCATCCCACCCCATCCTTTTTTCTCTGTTATGAGTAAATGATTTTATCCCAGGCTGGTAATGTTGGCCCTGCCACCTGGGGGCGCCACAATGCGCTGAGTTGTACGACGAGGGACGTTATCGTCAATTTGAGCCCCTGTGAAATGATGAAAGGAAAAATAAGTTAGATGGCAAGAACAGAGCAAAAATTTGGGCTATATAGCATTAAAGTATTTTCTTTTTTTATGTACATGAAAACAAAGTATGCAACAATAAAAAATTGATATAAACAATCAAGCAGGTGAGATTTGCTATATACTATAGCCACATGTTAGTAACCATGTGGAAAAAGATGGACAAACTTGTACATCCAACTTTACATTAAGAGCTGGTCAATAATATACAGGGGTGCAAACTCGTCAGGGGTGAAAAAGGTGACAAACTAAACTAACAACCCACCCCCCAAACCCCTTAATACGAGGTGACATTTGACTCAAACTGATTTACAGATGTACATTTTCTTTTTACCTTTGTAAATGCATTTTTTCTAATTTTATTAAATGTATGCAGTGTTTCCTCTAGGATTTTTCCAGCTGTGGTGGCAGGACTATTTCCCATGGACCATGCCCCCTCCCCACCCAAGAACCACATGCACTCAGAATTGAATTTATTTTAACTAAAAAAGACAATTAAATAGTAAATAATAAAATAATAACAAATAAATTAATGACAATCAATAGCACAAACAAAAACAATAACAAGATAGAAATTAAATTATACTTAATTTGTACTTAAATTTTTAACTATAAACCATTTCTAACTATAATCTATTCAACTGTAAAATAACACTGGATAGTCTTCACTGTATAATGAAGGACAGCAGCAGGTTTATTTAGGCTGCTGTCTCTTTAAGACCTCATCCACGGATCTAATATGTTACACATGGCTCCATGCTTTCTTTTCTTTTTAGGAGTGCTTGTCCTCCTAATTTAAAAAATTTAGGAGCACCTTCTGATCAATAATCAAAAATTCTGATCAAAAATTAGCCTTCCTAATACGAGGTGACATTTGACTCCTTAAAGTGACTTACAGGGGTATTTTATTTTTTACCTTTGCAATGGCATCATTTTCATCTGTCAAATTCAAAAATGTATGTTTATAAGCTTTTTAAAATCTCTATTTGAAACAATATAATAAGTGGTAGAATAAGACAAATAAGTTACCAATCATATGAAATTATTAATAAAAATTAATTTGTACTACAGAGGAAGAACAAGAATGGCTTTCATTTTCAGAGATTTAATGAGGCTCAGAGGTGGCATGAGTGCAATTAAATTCATAGATACATGTGGAGATTAATGTTTTAAATATACAAATTTAATACAGAAATATTAAATGATTTAAATAACTGAAATGATACGCTAAAAATGAAACTGAAACCACCAGCAGGTGGCGGCAAGTCACTGAATTCATCACTGAATCATTTATTCAATTGATTCGTTTGAACGGCTGATTCATTCAGGAATGAAGCAAGTGACCGTGTTTATGAATGGGGAATCATGAATCACTGACTCACTAGATTTGTTCAAAAACTCACTTTCATTCATGAATGAAACACTGCTGTGTTTGCTTTTAGAGATGCGCAACTGCTCAGCTGTTACTTTATTTGGAACTATTTTCATTGATGATATAGAGCAAAATCATGCAGTACTGTTTATTGATCTGTTGTATTAAATCAATATCACATTTGCAAACTTCCTTAATTATTAAAAGCTGTCACTCTTATCGCGATCTGAAGGCGCACAGAAAATGAGAGCGCGCGAGTGAGTTATCAAGACTAAAAAGCATGTGCAAATGTGATGCATTCCGTCTGAACCCGCGGGAATGAGTAGAATTATTATTAATATCCGCAATCCCGCGCCGAAATTCAAGTTCTGCTCTGTGTTCTCTGCTAATAACCGGACTGTGAATGATGCGAGCGGCGTTGTTATGTTGTCAGTGAGAAGCTGCAGCCGTGGCGGGGATGACAACAATGCGCTACATGTTTCTTTTCCCCTCATTTTTTTCCAATTAACGGAAATCCGTCGTAGCGACGGAGAACTTTAATCCATGCTGTTACAGGCTGACACTTAGCGCGGCCTCCACTTGAGCTGAGTGATACTAATATCACTGTACATTAAACGGTATGCTTTACTTGTAGGTCGAACAGTTCTCAAATCGACTTCATGTCAGAGTAATAGCTTACTGATATGTGAGACAAATGTTAAGGTCGAGACTGAGGAGCATTTTTGCAAAGGGTAGCGAACTAATGTAGCGATAACGTAACTTACAATCTTCATAGCTATCGCAACAGCAGCCTCACGCAAAACAAAAAACAAAACAAAACAAAACAAAACAAAAAAAACAGCAGCCTCGCGGTAATCACCATTTAAACTGGAACACCATAATTTACAGCAGATACAAATGCATTCCGTCCTGCTCTACAGCGAACTTGCAGCGTCTATAGGCTTCAGGAGTGAGATTGGTTGGATGAGGGAAAGAACATTAAGGTAAGCCAATCAGAGGCAGAGTAGGGCGGGTCCATTCCTTTGCCAACAGGGGGAAAAAACGCTACAGGTGACGTGACAGACGACTCGCAGATATGACGACGACAGATCTTTTTTTTACAGATCTACACGATTCACGTGAATGACCTATTTCAAGGTGAAAACGGCGAATTTCGCTGAAAGGTGACAAGTTTGCACCCCTGAATATAGTTACATTTTGTGATGATATAAACAATCATGTAGCCAAGATTTGCTACAGTATATCGCTTTACGTGAGTATACCAGTTAAGTTAATACAAATAAAATACTTTTTTTGTAATCACAATTTTAATCTAATTTTATGTAAAAATCTATAAAATCTTTGGCAATATGATCAAACAATGAGCCAAAACACAATCGCAAACAATCACAGTAATCTTTGTGTTTTGTTAGATTATTTTATCCTTAAGAAATTTTTAATTATAACTGAATTTATTTTAAGATAGAGCCACAATTTTTTCAGTGAACTTTTTTTTTAGTAAAAATATATATTACTGTTTATATATTGCATACTGCCAAAATAACTTTATGGTAGTATGCCATTCTAAAAAGTATTATGGTAGCAAATATATGTTTGTTTCAAGTATAGGACATTTAGTTGTATACTCACCAGACAGGCTGAATCCAGACTGATGCAGGTTGCGAACCGGTTGAGGAGTGTGTTTGACCGGAGAAGTCTTACCGGAGGTGACAGGGGTCATGACCTTAGGTGTCACAGTGACCTCACACACCGGGCCATCATACAGACCTCGTGGGACTCCACACAGCTCAGCAAGCTGTGATGAGAGATGGCATAATTAGACAAATTTTTAATCACTTATGACTAACTTAACTAAGAGTCTTATGTTTGTATTAGGGCTACCCCCTAATAGTCGACTAACCGTTAGTAGAACAGAAGAGGCTTGGTTGACCAAAATTTTATTAGTGGCATAGTTGCACAAAAAAAATCCACTGGCGAAGTCACGCAGTCCGTGACGGACAGATCGTTTACGGCTGGTCTATGGTACAGTACATCGAGCAGGATGCTTGTGTATCATTCATTGACCTCAAATATGGCTTATCATCTGAAATACGTTAGTATCAGCAACTTCACATGGCCGCTCAATCTAATGTTAACCTAGAAAAATGTGCGTTGTTCAAGAGTCTGTGTGGAGTGTGGAAGCTGGACAGATGGAGGCGCCGGTGCGCTCACTCGCTCTTAAAATACTCTGTCATTTTTGGTCATACAGATAAGAATAATACATCTTTCGAATCTGTAAAGACTATACGTTTATTTGTGTGCACTCACAATTATAACAAAGCACTGAGCTTTTGTAAAATAATGAAAGCAAACAGGATGCGCTTTCTGCTGTCTCGGTCTCTGTGAACTTGAGCTCCGAAACTCCGTGTATGCTTGCCTTACAGACATGAAAAACGTATCTATAGAGAGTGAAATGTCTACTTTCAAATGAACCAATTCAATGTAATCCATATGAAACATGCATAGAGGCGCATCACTACTGCAGAGATGACGAGTCAGTGTCGCTGACTTCATCTCTTAAACCGAAACAAAGAAAGCACTGGTGTATCAATACATTATTAAAATGTTAATTCAGCCTCCTTCCTGTTTTTCCCTGACACATTCATAATCATTACTTCTGCCGGTGTGCGGCAAGCTTTATACGTGTGCTTGAGCGCTTATTAGGCTAGACAATCAAAGGCGCATTATAATGATTTAAATGGTTTATTAATAAATGTGCGAGTAGTCGACTAATGCTTAAAATGAATGACTACTAGTCGACCAGAAAAATCTGTAGCCAAGGGCAGCCCTAGTTTGTATATGCGTCTATGTAATGTATGTGTACATACCCTGCTGCGGGCCTTTATCCTCTTGTAGACGTAGTCTGGGAAGGGTTTACGGGTGATGTAGCGTCCAGAACCCTCAGTGGTGTGGAGGTTCCCATCCTCCAGAACGATCTTGCCCTGGCTGATCACCACCAGAGGAGCTCCACGCACCTCAATCCCCTCAAAGATGTTGTACTCCACCGCCTGAGAATGACAGAATGAGGGAAAAGCTCTCAGCTTTAACCAATACACCGCAGGAAAGTCTGTCTAGCCGAGCTTTTGAAGCTCTAGCCTATACTATCAAAACAATCTGTAGCACATCCTAAAATAGTGAATAAACCTAAAATATTATGGTAAAAACAGATTCACTAACGATCAATATTTGATCTTGTAATGTTCTGAAAGAAGTCTCTCATGCTCATTTATTTGATTAATAATTTGATTGGGCTGCATTTATTTGATTAAAAATAAACAGCAATATCATGAAATATTATTATAATTTAAAAAAAAGAAATTAATATATTTTAAAAAGTATTTTATTTCTGTGATCAAAGCTGAATTTTCAGAATCATTACTCCAGTCTTCAGTGTCACATGATCTTCAGAAATCATTCTAATATGCTGATTTGCTTCTCAAGAAACATTTCTGATTATTATCAATGTTGAAAACAGTTGTGCTGCTTCATATTTTTGTGGAAACTGATACTTTTTATTGTGGATTTTTTTTTTATTAAGAAAAAGTCTTTTGTAAAATTATGCATTTTTATGCATCCTTGTAGAATAAAAGTATTAATTTCTTTCAAAATACTGTAAATAAATGAATAAATCTCTAACCTTTGAATGATAATGTACATTAACATATCCCAGAGTTCACCAGTGCTCAGATAATTCACTCTTTCTATATTTGACCGCATCAGCGTCTCATTCCGGTCGATTTAAATCAGCACAGATTGCAGCATCAGCCTCATTGACAAACAGGAGCAGACAGAGCGAGTGAGTCAGCAGAATACCAAAACAGCTCAGAGCAGAGGATCATGGGAGTCAGAGCTGGTCCAGACCTAATGGTGTCACCCACATTACGGTTCATTTAAAGTGCATTCAGATACACAAACAGCCCTTGATGCATTAATCTAACATTCACACCCCAGAGCTTCCTTTTCAGCTGAAAAACATTACTGAATCCAAACTTGAAAAGTGATTTAGTTGTAAACAAACTCTTCTCACCAGGTGGTGGCTCTTAGCAGAGATGATTTTGGTGGCGTCGGGGTCCCAGAGCACCAGGTCGGCATCAGAGCCCACAGCGATACGGCCCTTCCGTGGGTACATGTTAAAGATCTTGGCGGCGTTAGTGCTCGTCACAGACACAAACTGGTTTTCATCCATCTTACCCGTCACCTGTGAAGCAGAACACTCATCTTAAAGACAGGGTCAGAAACTTTTTGTGGGAATGATGCAGTAATGAGATTTACATTGATTTTTACTACAGTATAGGTATAGTGTGTGTTGTGCACTTCATGAAACAGACTGGTATTACTGACAGGTGCCTTGTAATTTTTGCCACGTTATTTTTTCTTGTTGAGGTTGTTTTTATTTGTAAAGTAAGTATTTTATTATAAAATGTTTCAATAAAATGTTGAAAGATTAATGGCAGAAATATGGTTATTATTTATTGGAAGGTTAACTAAGGTTATTAGTAAGGATATAAATTATAAGGCAATAAATTATAATAATTAAAACAATGCAACATAAATAAAATTTTAGAGATGAAACTATTAAATAAATAAAATAAATAATAAATAAATAAATAACACGTCATCAAACAGAATATTAATTATATACATGTATATACATGTATATATATATATATATATATATACACACATCAAAATAATGTGACATGGAGCATCTAATCAGACTGTACAGATGCAACTATTGATTAATAAATACTCATTTTGGCTACAATAATCTAATAAAGATAAACCATTTAAAAGTAAAAATAAAAAAAAAAATATTCAAATTTACATAATTAAAATGTTAAATGTAAAAGTAATTAACAATAGTAATCAAAACAATGCATCATGGCTCATCTAATCAGATTTTACATATGAAACTATTGTAAAAAGTAAAGTAAATGTAAAATAAAAATAAAAAATGAAAAGAAACAAATGCATAAACCAATGCATGCAAAGTAACAAATGCATAAACTCCTCGTGTCTCATATACCCTGGATCTGTAATAATATTAATGAACATATAGAGCAGATAAATCATCTCTCACCACACACTTGTCCCAGATGATGGACATTCTCTCCTCAGTACCGTTAGTTCCTTCCGGGATGAGGGTGAAATTATCCTTGCCCACGGCCCTCTGGGAAGTGTTGAAGGTGCAGTGAGCGCTGCCAGTCACCTGCAGATCACCACTGCAATAAAACACACACAAAACACTTACAGTAATACTTTTGCACATGGCAATATGTTTTTTTTTTTTTTTTTTGGACAATGTAATACCATGGTATACTTGATATTATTTCTATGTATATGAATAGCATGTGTACCATAAAGCAACCATTCAGTACCACAGTATATTGCTTGCTGACATAAAATGCTTTTGGAAGGTAGTGTGACATGCTAAACTCCATCTAAACTCTCTGAACCACATCTAAAAATATTTAGCTAATTATTTTACAATTATTATACATAGAATTTTATGGCTGCATATTAATTGAGAGAGTAAATTAAATGTTTACACTTATAAAAAATTATTTGTAACATCACATAAACACTTAAAATTAATTGGAAAAGGCAAAAGGTTGATTAAAAACACATCTAAAACATTTAGCTAATTATTTGATCATTATTATACATGCAATTTTAGCTCTGCATATTAACTGAAAGACTAAATTAAATATTCATACTTCTAAAAATTAATTTGTAGCACCACATTAATATTTTAAATTAATTAGTAACATCAAAAGGTTGATTAAGCATGATGAAAAAGAAAATGTGATCAGTTACTAGATAAAATTCTTCCCCTTATTTCCCTTATACAATCATATACGTATTATTATATTCGTTTATTAAAAAAATTATGTATCAAAAACCCATATTCCAATGTACCACGGTATTACCATCACAGACCATCACTGTACCATGCTGTAATTTTAGTATCATTGAGATAATATTATAGTTTTTATTAATACATTGAATTATTTTTATTTTTATATTTTCTGTTATTTTCATTTAGTGAAAGTTTTAGTCATTTTGATTGCTGTTTTTGTCATTTTTATTATTATTTTTTTTTTATTTTTAAAAATTTAATTAGTTATTTTAGTACACCAAGTTAAACTAAATGAAAATGAGAAATGAAATGATGCTTTGATGCTTTGGCATCTAGCCATAATATATATATATATATTTTACATCAGTTAACATTTGTTTTATTTCAAGATAAAAAAAGTAGTTTTTTATGATTTTAGTGATTTTAGTTTTATTTAGCTATAATAACCATATAATTTCCACCACAGTATGTATTATTTATACTATTTCAACCCAGTAAAGGGTTCTTTCATTGTCATTTGTATGGTATCTTAGTTTGTCATAAGAACAAGTAGAGAGAAAAGCTCTTCTTTGTGTAATGGCGCCCTCTAGTGATCAGCCATAAATGTTTTTCCCTTTAAAGTAAGCATATCATGACATACGGTAGGTGGCTAATGGCTAAACCCTGCTCTGCACACACTCACTGTGGTCCAACTAACCCCCTGCAGTCTATGTCCCATAATGCACTAGAGCAGCTGCAGACACACACCAGGCCAGCAGGGAGTTGAGATAGTCCGGGGTGGTGGGGTCGGGGCTGAGGGGTGGAGATGTGATGTAGGCTGCAGCTTTGGCCCAGTTCTTGCTCCAGTAGTGAGTGCCGTCGGTCCCCAGGCTGGCTGAGATGGGCTCCCCGTACACCACGGTACCTGCGGAGGGAAAGCACTGGGTCAGGATCACTAGACCGCTTCCAGGACTAGATTTGACAGCTACTTCATTCTTCATACTTAAATGCCTTATGCTCACAAGCAGACTATGATCTGTTTCAAAGCCTAAAGAGCTGTTTTGCTGTATAATGTCTTATAAAACCAGCCTAACCAGCTAAAGATGCTGTCAAGACCCTTTTAAAACCAGCCCACTGAATCAGCTATGACCAGACTGGATGACTAGAGTTGCACAATATAAGCATAACATTGTAAGGATGAAAGAACCTCGGATACTTTGATCTCCTGAGAAACAGACAATACAAACATGCACGGGCATCTTCGAGACACCCCACAGAGTGGAGGTGTAGGAAACTTCCTTCCCTTCTGTCCATTTGTTTCTTCTTAAATCCCCTCACCCATCCTTCCTTCTACTCAGTCAGCTCAAAATGGTCAATAGTAGAATGTAATGTTCTACATTAATGCAAGTGATATTCACAGTCATGTTTGGTATCATTTGAATTGTCTCAGGGCGACTGGTACAATGGTCTCATTCTTATAAGAAGTAAACTAAAAGGTAATACAGATCCTAAGAGTTTAGAGAGATGTTGCACACTGTAGAGGGCGGGTCAGTTCTCAGGGTCTTTCATGCAAATTACCTTCTGTCCCAAGAAGTGATAACACTACTTGATCAATGCAAATTCCAATTGTTAGCAGCTGTCTCCATCTCGGGGGATGTTGGTCTTGGTCTGAAGTACTTAAGGAAATGTTGCAAAAGGATCGGGGCCTTCTGTAGCTGGAATGAGCCCATAGGATGAAGTGTGTTCGCACACTTCATACTATGTATTTTTCTCAAGTCAGGTATGCATGTTACTCTTAGATTCATCTTTGAGATTTTGATGTTTTGTATTGATTTGATATCTTTGAATTGGCTGTATAATTGGCACAATACATATTTACCTGACTGATAATAAATTGTTACATTTGATTTTATTCTGACTTACTCTGAAATTATTGACTCTAGTAGATTACGATGTATCCTTGTTACCGCATTTCCTGCGTCAGGTTTGTAACGGACTAAAATTCAGTTGAGATGGAGCATAGGGCACACCAACTGTATCTTTAGGGATCCGGCTAACACTTGGTATTAGTTCAAGTGTACTTAGATTGTAAGGGCTTATAGTGAATTTCCGTTTAGGTCAACTGAATGTTGTTCGACCAACCTAAACAGGGTGAGCCTAACCTCTGTTTATTGCAATATTATTCTAGCTAAGTGTACATGGGGAAACCATGGCATGACCATACCAAAGCTACTATCAGGGAAGTAATGTTGGTCAGCTTTTATCTATAGTAGTGGTCGTGACCTCTGATAGAAATAATATTGCTTTATTCAAGTGTGTACAAATCTGTGGGGGCTAAATAAAAGTACTTTTAGAATGAGCAAGCATAGGAGCGGCCATCTAAAGTATTAGCCAATTACCTCTGTCTAATAACCAAGACTGACGAGAATGTGACCGTAAGATACGCTAACAACGGCCGAAGCGATATCTTTAAGCGACATGAGCACCCGAATGAACGAGTACAATAATATTAAAGAATAATAGAATAATCAGATGTCTAGATAAATTATCCTATGAATGATAACAATTGTCATTCTAACCCAAATGCGAGGTCATAATAAAATGGAGTCAGATTTGAACTTAACCTAGATTTAATAGCTTTGCGCGCTGAGAAGACCAAATTCGTGGACCTTACAACATGCTAACACCATTTCCATACCAGTAATTTTACTGCAAAAATAATTTTCTTTTTTAGTATTTTTTTCTTGTTTTCCACTACGGTTACACATTTAAAGATGCATTAAATCAAGATACACTTGAATTTTTTTCTCATTTACTTAAGGAAAATGTCTCAAAATGTACTAAAACAAGAAAAATAAACTTAATTTAAAGTGTAAATTAAAGATTGTTTTTCTTTCCCTACCAACAGATATTTTTTCTTGTTTTAAGCATAAACTCACTTAATTTTGATAGTCAATTTGCTTCTTAAGTAAATATATTTTGAAAAGTTTTTCTTTCAAATATGACATGTGAATGTGTTTTCTTGGATCGAAATATAAAATATTTATTTTAAATGCTTTTTAAATGCTTTTAAAATATATTTATATTTTTTTTAAATGTATTTTCAAAAATACACAACAAATGGTCAAAAATATATTGGTAGAATATGGAAGAAACATTAGCAAATATATTTTTGGTTAGTTTTTGTGTATTTTGAATATATTTACAAAATAAGACTATTACCATAATACAATTTCACTAGTAGTCAGTTCACTAGTTTTTGTAACATAATCTGCAAAGAATTTTCTTTTTTTTTTTACCCCACTGAGAGGTATTTGTTTTGTTTTAAACATAAACTCACTTCATTTTTGATAAATTTTTTTTCTTCAGAAAAAAAAAAAAAACTTAAAATCCTAGGCCATTTTACTTCTCAAGTTATATTTTGATTTAATAATGCTTATTTGGTACTGGAAATCAAGACAAAAATACTGCGCATGAAAATCATTTTTTGCAGTGTAGTCAGTCTAGTTAGGATTCTGTTGATAATTTGAGAATGAAACCCATGTGCCATTTTCCAGGCCCTTTTGGGTGATTTACTGGGAAGCTGATCAACACATTGGACTTTTCTATCAAACATCTGTTGTACCTTTTTTCCTGGCCTGTGCGATGACATCAGCAGCGCTCTTGCTCATGACTTTGGTGATGTAGAGCGGGCAGTTGGTCTGATTGGCGACAGTCACAGCCCGGTTGACGGCTTCGGCCTCCACCTATAAAACAACGGCCGACACTCACTGACCTTCAGCTGAAATTACAGACGCAGCTGCTCAGCACCTCCTGAACGCTGACTGCACTTTATGTGCGGCTAAAGGTTTCTGGAAGGCTGATGTGCCTGCGATACCAATGATCAATGAGTCTGGCAGCAAAAACAGTGGGAAAGTGGAAAGTCTGAAATCCCCTGATCCCTAAAGGGAAATAAACCATAAATGTGTTTTAGTGCAGTATGTCTGAAGGTTATTTTGGAAGCGTTCTTGGGTCTAAAAACCCCTTCCATGTGGTGCACAGCTGTAATGTTGCGGTGTGAATGTGTTGTGATGGTGTATTTGGTGAGGTTTGATGAGCATTTGAAGTGTTTTACCTCCTCTGGGCGGCTCAGAACGTGTCCTTCTGGACCAGTGATACCCAATCCCAGAATCCTCTTCTGCTCCTGTAAACAGAAGAAAGTAAAAGAGGTTTATATGGATTTCACTGCAAGAAAGAATATATATTTTTAAGTTTTTTTTTTGCATTTTCATTACAATTAAGCACATTTGATTCCAAATGATCATCACTGTAATTCAGAAACTTTACTTATTTCCCTTATTTTGTATTTCTCATTTATTCTTAAAGGTGATTTATTATTACTGCAATTTATTTAATTGATTTAAAAAAAAAATTAAATCAGCATAAAGCAGTACAACAAATACTGAATTTAATATAATATAATTTTTCACTTGCATTAATGAGAATTACATTTCTTTTTACATTACAAAACATATTGTCTATAATAAGAACTGGGGATAGGAGGATAATTTAACTGTCATAAAAAAAAAAAATCACAGTGCAAACAAATCTTACTCCCTTTTTGAGATGACATATATATATACACACATACACTACCAGTCAAAAGTAGAATAATTACATTTTTTTTAATGTTTTTGAAAGAAGACTCTTGTGCTCACCAAACAGAAACAGAAATATTATAAAATATTAGAATGTAATAATTAGCATATTAAAATGATTTCTGAAATAAATAAATAATAGTAATAAATATTTAAAATATTTCAGAATATTATAAAACATAGAATATATATATATATATATATATATATATATATATAAAATTGTAATGATATTTCAAAATATTACAGTTTTTACTGTATTTCTAAACAATTAAATGTCTTTGTAAGCAAGAAGAGACTCGTTTCAAAAACATTTAAACCCAGTGTGTATGTGTATGCGTTTGTGTGTGTGTATACATATATACATATATACATATATGTATATATATATAATTCTCAATATTACATGTAAATTATATATATAATTAATATATTATTTATATTATATAAAATATTACATTACATGTAATATGTATGTGTGTGTGTTTGTGTATATATATATATATATTTTTATATTTTTATTTTTATTTTTTTTTAGGGTAGTAAAGGTGAGCTCACCTCAGCAATGATGTCTCCGTTCTCTGCGTGAACCTGGGCGATGGCTCCCAAGTCCCTGATCACACTGAACACTTCATACATCTACAACAGAAGGAGAAACACAGCACTGGGTGTGGTGTTGTTTTATCATCTGCTCTGGATCTACAGCTACAGGAAATGTGCTGAACATCAGAGCAAACATGTCTGTTCCCCTGTGACCATCAGCCCTGCACACTCAAATCATGGAGAACTCATCACTACTGCACTCTCAACGCACCAAAGACACTAGTACTGCTCCTTTAGTGTCTAATTCATCTTTATCAGGATAATTAAATGAATATGCATGAGAAATCATGCATACCTGGGAGTCATTTAGCTGGAAAATGTCCTTGTATGCCAAGTAGACCAGGAAAGAGTTGACACCTGGGAGAAAAAAAGAAAAAGAGCAGGATGTAAGACATCAGACATGGACGTGCATACAGAGATCTGGAGCTGCTGAAACAGGCAAGGTTGAAGTAATGAGTTCATGGATTTTGAGCGCTTAAAAGCAGAAATGTGCAGGTTATATTCTTGCTAAAGCCCCTTTAATGATTCTTCCCTCTAAAATGTGTGTAAATTTAGCCATAAAGTATCTAAATCATCACTTTCATGTGAGAATACTGTTCTTGGTGTATAAACTTCATTGATATAACTGCTGCATTGTGACATTATTTCTGTGAATATTAAGCATTTTTGGCACCCAAATCTTATTATTCAACTGCATTTGCCATTTGACATTTTACTTGTTTTACTTTTTGCTTATTCTGAATTATTCATTCATTCTGTATTTTTAAATCCTTAGATTTATTGTATGCATTTTATATGAACTATTTTGCTTTTTATTCTAAATTCTAAATTATTTATTAGATTTGTTTATTTTATTTATATAAATTTGTTTATTTAAATAATTATACATATTTTATTTTCATGAAGTGTTTTATGAAAGGATTCTATATTTTTAAATTCAAATCTTAATTTAAGATGTAAACTGCCTAAATCATCACTTTTGACGTGAGAACGCTGTTATAGGTGGATGAAGTTAATAATCACTGATGTAACTGCAGTATTTGGATTTTTCTCTATATAAACAGTAATGTGAAAGTCACCAGATTTACCCATTTGACATGAGCAAATATTATAACTCTAATCTCATGTTAACACATACAGTAATGTTTAAGTCCTGCATCTGAACTTTTTGATACATGTAAATTTTTCATAGGAAAATTTGGGGGACAGTTAAAATGATCTTCTCTGTTAATCAACATCGCAACAAATGTTGTCAACTGACATATCCTAAGCTTTCATTTTTGTTGCACACATGCAAAAGTGTGTAAACTGCAGAGGAGCATACCGTAATCTTTGACCAGCGCCTCCAGCTCCTCCTGCATGCCCTTGTGCCACTCTGTGAGATCCACATGCAGAGAGTAATCGCAGCAGGACTTGTGGTCGGCCCACTCTCTCCACTGGTTAAAAGCAGCGATCAGACTGACGCCCGGCTCTGGGACCACATGATCGACTGAAGACACACAAACCAATCAAAATATAGTGATACTGTATACTTACTTTAAAGGAAATGTAAATATATAGAAGGAAATGGAAAGATATTAAACATGTAATTTGTTCCAGTTTTTAAGCTAAACAATCACAGAGAACGACTTGGGGTCAGTGTTATTTTAGTATCATTTATATACTGTTACAGCATTCAGCATACTATCTAAAAAAAAAATTATATGTAATATTTTGTTTTCTCCCACAAACCAAGGAACTGGACACATGAAATGTCATGTACAACATTTTGAAATTATTATTATTATTTAACTTTGAGTGATTTTGTTATATGATTTTGTCATTTTTCAGTTTGTAATTTTTAAATTTTCAATCTATATCATGTACAACATTTTGAAATTATTATTATTATTATTATTATTATTATTATTATTATTTAACTGAGTAATTTTATTATTTAACTCTAGTAATTTTGTTATACGTTTTTGTCATTTTTCAATTTATATATATATATATATATATAAATTAGTGCTGTCAAATGATTAATCGCGATTAATCGCATCCAAAATAAAAGTTTTTGTTTACATGATATATGTGTGTGTACTGTGTATATTTATTATGTATATATAAATACACACACATACAGCATATATTTTGAAATATGCATGTATTTACATGTATATATTTATATTCATATAATTATATTATATTATAAAATATATTTAATATATAAACATAACATATTTTTCTTATATACATGCATGTGCATAATAAATAAACACACACATATATCATGTAAACAAAACTTTTATTTTGGATGCGACTAATCGCGATTAATCATTTGACAGCACTAATATAAATATATATATATTTTATGTTTTAGACGTACTGATCATAGTGGTGCCGCCAGCGAGAGCAGCTCGTGTGCCCTGGTAGAAATCATCAGCGGCTGTCATTCCCCGGTCGGGCATCTGGAAGCGAGTGTGAACGTCGATGCCGCCGGGTATCAGCATCCTGCCGTGGGCATCGATGGTCTTCACACCACCAGGAACTATGAGGTTTTCACCGATTTGCCTGGAGACAGAGAAAGAGAGGGTCACAAAGATCAGCATAGGTCATCTCTACTGTCAGTCATTACTTATGAATAGTGATTACTTATGATAACGATATCAAATAACAACAATAACAACAACAACAAAAAAACACTTGCTTGATGACTCCATCCTCCATATAGATGTCGGCATGGAAAGACTGATCATCGTTCACTATCTTCGCTCCTTTGATTAGAAGTATTAAAGGGAAGTTGTTTCTAATGTAGGCTATATATGAGGCAGAAAGTAATATTATATTAATTTAAGGCGTAATTGCATAAAACTGAAACTGTTGTGTGTTTATTAACAAAGAGTTGAAATAATTTGATATGTGTGAAATTGCACACAAAGATGAATTTTAATGACCACATGTACATGAACAAAGAAAATTCTGATCAGTATCCTAATATTAGAATAATCCATTATTCCAATACATGTAAACGTTTTCAGAATGAAAAGATTAGTGAATAGACTAAGTATAGGAAAAATGTTTCCTGCTGGTTTAATTTCACATACATAAAAAATTACTGGTTCTAATTTTTTTTTTCTTTATTCGAAGTTGATCGACAGAAGTATATGGAAATTTAAAGTTCTATTAATGCTAAAGCAGTGAAAACTGTATATATTCGTCTTATGTGTCCCTCTTAAGGTGTACATTTATTTATTTATTTTTCTTATTAACCTGGAAAAACACTCTTATGTATACTTTTTCTGTTTTTCAGTGTTTTGTTTTTAGAACTCTACTGCCTTAATGGTTTCATGTTTTGTAATGTTTAATTTTTTTTTTTTTAAAAAAGTCCAAAGTCCTGATCTGAATCAAAAGATTTATGAACCCTCTAAGTCCTGATCAAATGATACGTGCTCCGAAATCCTGATCTGGATCAAAAGATTCATTTACCCGCTTAGTTCAAATCTGAATCAAATGATTCACGAATCAAGCTCCGAAGTCCCAATCTAAATCAAATGATTCACGAATCACGCTCAGAAGTCCCGATCTAAATCAAATGATTCACGAATCAAGCTCCGAAGTCCCGATCTAAATCAAATGATTCACGAATCACGCTCAGAAGTCCCGATCTAAATCAAATGATTCACGAATCGCGCTCAGAAGTCCCGATCTAAATCAAATGATTCACGAATCACGCTCAGAAGTCCCGATCTAAATCAAATGATTCACGAATCGTGCTCCGAAGTCCCGATCTAAATCAAATGATTTGTGAGTCAAGCTCCGAAGTCCCGATCTAAATCAAATGATTCACGAATCGCGCTCTGAAGTCCCGATCTAAATCAAATGATTCACGAATCGTGCTCCGAAGTCCCGATCTAAATCAAATGATTCATGATATTTACTTTGAAGTCCCAATCTGAATCAAATGATTCACGAATCGCGCTCTGAGGTCCCGATCTAAATCAAATGATTCATGATATTCACTTTGAAGTCCCAATCTGAATCAAATGATTCGCGATACGAGATCCGATTGGAGCGCTTCGAAACAGTGAATTTGTTTTAGTTAGTATTATTGGTATTGGTACACCAAACAGCCATGGGCCCCTATAATCGTCATCCCCTTTCACCCCACTAGCGACAGCCCTGTGTGCATGTAAACATGGCCAATATTGACATCACAGTGAGTTGTATATTCAGCTGCAAATTTAGCAGCTCATCCCAGATTTTCCCAGATTCAGATCTGTCTACTTCATCAGACGGTTGAGATCCCGCAGGCACCTTCAGCTGGTAAATTGAGTCGTGCTCGGTGAGGCTGTTCTCCGGGTTTCCAGCAGATCGCCTGTCATGTCGGGCCTCTCGCTGGCGTCTGGAGATCACAGTCCGGAGAGACTCAAACTCCTGACGTGAGCTGACAGACACGGAAGCGGTCCTCTGAATCTGTCAGGCCTCTGTCACCGGCTCCCGGGGCACGCTGGGAATGTACCGTGTCAGCTGCCGTGTTTTCTGGTCGAAGGGAAGCTTATAAATTGGAATTCCATTGCTGTCCGGGTCTCGACAGCAGCGACACGGCAAATCCCCACGCGGAGAAAACCCAGGAGCCTTAATAGTCTCTCCCTCCGTTCGATTGCTTTTCCAGAGATAGAAAAATGTCCATTTTTATCAAGCGTGCTGCAGGGAAAGTCAGGAGAATATCACACCGTCCTTGAGACGCGCACTAATGAGCGGTTACGCGGCTAAAACCGTTAACAGCCTGCGAAATAAATAAATAAACGACCACCGCACTGTTTTTCCTCAACAGCAGCTGCAGACGGAAGATAACTCTAGCAGGGACGGCGGGAGCTGATAAGATATCACACACTTACTGTTTATTACGAGAAAAAATTGAAGAACGTTTCTTTTCAAGGCATTTGTCGATGTTTTGAGACAAACTGGGACAGTTTCACGTCTGTGTGTACATTTTTTTTTTTTTTGGCCCCATCTGTTGGAAAAACAGCTGAGGCGTGTTGCATAAACTGCTAAGACTAGTACTACAGATTAGTCATCAATTTGTTTTCTTTGAATATATAACTTTGACCCTTGTGCATCAATTTAAAAAAGTTACTCAGAGGACAAAAATGTCAATGTCAAAAAAAAACAGTCATAAAAATATTATTATTATTTGGCTCCATCTGTTGAAAAAACAACTGAAGCCCGTTGCATAAACTGCTTAGACTAGTACTACAGGTTAGTAACCTATGTTTTCTTTAATATATATATATATATATATATATATATATATATTCTAATATATATCTTTAACCCGTGTGCATCAATTTAAAAAAGGTAATCAGAGGACAAAAATTTCCATGTCAAAAAAAAACGGTCATAAAATATTATATATCATTAATGTTTTATTTTATTTATTTATTTATATTTTATCTTGTTTGTTTGTCTGTTTGTTTATTTATGTATTTTTTGCTTTCTCTGACATAGATCTTTTTACAACATCAGTCCTGACCATAACTACCAAAATTCATTCATTTTGATGCAAATTTCATTCAAATTCATTAATTTTATATTTAAAAAATATTCATATTTAAAAAATGTATAAAAAGGTTTATTTAAAAAAAAAAACACAATTTAATTATTTTCCATATACTGTACTAAATGCTTATTAAAAATAATTTATTCATTCATTCATTCTACAGTGTCAAAACAAGTGGTGTGTGGGAAATGCGTTAAACAAATAGGCTATTTGCTTATTTGATTAATTTTATTGTTTCTATCTGTTTTTATGTATTTGTTTGTTTGTTTAATAATTTATTTATTCATTTGTTTGTGTATTTGCTCATTTGTTTATTTCTCATTTTTATTTGTACATTAATCCCAACATTTGCCGGTATACGATTATCAGACAGTAACTTTGATCATTGCCAAGTTGGAAGTCAACTTCAAGTGCCTTTCTGCTGCGCTTTTAAAGTAAAAACTTTAAGGTAAGAAATTCTGACTTTGAGTTGAAAGGAGGCGGGGCTTAGTGCTGTCAGTCAAACCTGCAGCCAATCGGATTCCTCTGAAGCGTAGCTCACTGAACCCTAAGCGAATGCTGACGTCATCCCTGAACATAATGGCAATGTGCGCGGCGGTTAATAGCGAGCAGAATTAGTAATATCAGCTCCCGTAGGTCGTAGCATCTGTCGCCGAGGGTTTTTCTCTCTGATAGTAAATTGGTCATTTAGGAGCCAGCTGGAATCAGGCCGCTGCATGCTGGGACTCCTCTGGCCGAGAGCCACGTCCAGTGAGAGGCCGCTGAAGCACGCTGGGCACATATGGCCCCTGTGCCAAATCCGTCCCCGACACCAGAGGCGGCCCGGCATTGTGTTTCTGTGCTCGCTGAGGTCCGACACTTGAGAAATTACAGTCACAACAGAACAATTCATGAGCCTTTTAGATGGGTTTTCAATGTTTAGATGACACCAAATGAGACTCCCATGCCAATATATATATATATATATATATATATATTAAATATGTCTAAAACGTTATATATATTTTTATTTATATTAAGCTACATTATGATGTTGTTTTTATTTACTTATTTGCTTTTTTAATTTGTCAAATTTTTATTTACTTATTTTTTGCTTATTTTATTGTGATTTATTTTAATCAAATTTGACTTATTTACTTTTTATTTCATTCTAGATTTATTTATTTTAATATTTTTATTTATTTATTTATTTGCTGCTTTTATTCTATTTGTATTCATTTTAATACATTTTTTATTAATGTATTTGTTTACTTATCCATTTATTTGTTTTATTAAAATTTGTATTCATTTGATCCTTTTTCATGTATTTACTCATTTATTTGCCTATTTTATTCTATTTTTATTTTTTTCCATGTATTTTTATGTATGCATTTATTTGATCATTTATTTGTTTATTTTATTCAAATTTTTTATTATTTTAATCTATGTATTTATTTATTTACTTAGTTATTTGCTTATTTATTTTTTATTTTAATCTTTTATTTATGTGTTTATTTATTTGCTCATCAGAATTGTTTTATGCTAGTTTTTTATTTATTTTAATCAAATGTTTATTTTCATTTTTAATCTTATTTTATTTATATGCTTATTCTAGTTTTGATTTATTATTTATTTATTTTTTATTACACAGTTTTTCTTTAAACTTTTCACTGGACCCCAGATTCAGAACCCCTGATCTAGCACAGAGAAAAGGTTTGTTTTGATGTCTCAGTGCATCTCTGTTGAAATGAAATCATTTGTTCACCCAAAATGGTGCATTTTGGCATTTAAAAGCTCCTCCGACTTTCATTACATGGAAAAGAGCAGCTATAATATTCTTTAATTGTGTTTCACAGAAGTAAAAATAAGTCAAATGGATTTGGAACGACCCAAGGGGTCTGAAACGTTCCTTTAAACTGCGTCCCATTCCTCGGAGCCGCACACCATCGTGTTGTGGACTCCAGCTCGACTCCATGCATGAATTCTTGATCAAACGCAGCCGGCGAGGGGAGTGTTTTTTTGGACTCCGTCCCAAGCGCTGAGCGCATAATCACAGAATCGGCCCCATCAGCAGATCTGGGCCGAAAGGGAAACGCTGCGGCCAAGAAATTCGACTTTTTAGAGAGAAACAAGCAGTACATGAATGTAATCCACTGTGGAAAAATGTTTGGATGGAGGAATCGAACTGCGTGTCTGAAGTTTGAAAGCTTTTTATCAGCATCATCATGCATTAAACTGCATTAGCCGACTTGTTTCTTGGCAGATTGGTAAAGCGTAATTGAATAACCATATTCAGTTTCATTAGGAAGGAAGAAGCTACAAACACACTCAATATTGATGTTCATGTCAGTGAAACAGTCGGGTAAGTGATATTTAATCTCTATTTATGCAGTCTTATTTGCACAACGCTTTTTTGTGTTAAATCTGATGTTTGTGACTGAACTGCATAAAAATTAAATAATATTTCTCTGTGTTTTGAGCAGCATTCAGTGTTTTCCTGCTGGAGGGCAGAAGATGCATCAGCCCTCCTCTCGGATGACCTCTGACCTCCTGAAGATGGAGTCCAGGAGTGATTTAAGCGGGACACAGGTGAAGATCAGGCCCTGCTGTATGTGAGGGACGAGGATCTGCAACCCAGTGCTTCTTATATAACACACATAAGGTTTAATGACTTCAGTTTATGTGCATAAAGAAGCAGGTAATAAATCCTCTAGCTTTATTATCTCCTTTATTTACTAGTTAGTGGTCAAGGAATCTGATCTTTCTCTCAAGAAGAACA
>JAFVLL020041155.1:0-19009 GCA_021397915.2 Tor tambroides | reverse complement strand
TAGTTTACGATCACAGATTAAACAAAGACATTCCTTTTGTTCCCGCTCAGAGATATCCCGTGCTTGGAGTTCTTCCTGTTCACTCACTTTACAATGGTTTGTCCACTTTTTTTTTTCATCCCTGTTGTTGTAATGTACTGGGAAGCCAGAATTCGCATCCATCAACAGAAGCATACATTAGCCGAACCCTGTTTTTTTTTTTACGTGTTACCATATTGCATATTGCAGATGCGTTGTCAGATTTAAGTTGAACCGCGGTCCTAGCACGTGCCGAACCGTGTGTGGAGAACCGTACGGTTCGGTTTTTTTCCGCGAACCGTGCCACCCCTACTAAATAATGTTTTCTGTTTGAATACATTTTAAAAGGTCATTTTAGAGCTGCACCATTCTGAATAAATTGAGAATCACTTTTTTTTTTTCTCCAATAGAAATCACGATTTTCCCACAATTATGAACAAAGCAAAATAACAGCTTCTAGTAATAATTTGTGAAAATCTGTGACAAAATATTAATTGTCTCATTCTATTAAAAATGTTTAATTCATTTGAGTGAAAAAAACACGTTATTTGAAGTGCCAATTTAAAGCAAAAATTACTTTCAAAAGATGATTTGTTCCGTTTCGATCACTACCATAGACATCAGTGTTTATATCCAAACTATAAACTTTTTTCCGAGTACTTCTGTGATAATATGAATGATTTTAAGACAGATATAATACTGTGTGGTTGAAAAGACATGATAAATACAACTGGCAGCACGAACACAGATTTGAATGTTCCAATATGACTTCATCGAAGGTTTAATAGAGACAGACGTATCGTCGTCATTTTGAAATAAGATCGCGTGGCTGTTGGAATCAAGATTTCGATCTTTTAATGATTAATCATGTAGCTCTAGGTCATTTATTTCTGTGATTACAAAGTTGAATTTTTAGCAGCCATTACTCCAGTTTTCACATGATCCTTCAGAAATCATTATAATATGCTGATTTGGTTCTCAAGAAACATTTCTTATTGTTATCAATGTTGAAAACGGTTGTGCTGCTTAATATCTTTGTGAAAACAGGAGGGTTTTTTTTGATGCTTCAATGAGAAGAAAATAAAAAAACAGCATCTATTTAGTCAGAATTTTTAATTTAATGCATTCTTACTGATTAATTACTAATTTGAGTATTAATTTCCATAAACAAACAAACAAACAAATAAACACAAATAATATATATATATATATATATATATATATATATATAGCTATAAATGTTGAGTCATTGAACAGGTCCAGTAGAAATGGGGTCTCTCCACATACAGATGGTCAATCAGAAAAGCAAATGGAGCCCAAAGAGTCACATTCTCCTACACCCAAAACAAACGCAAAGAAAATTCTTCTGAAGGGTTTAACAACTACCCTGAGGTCAAACTGCACTGCAGAACATTTGGAATTCCAGCTTGGGTGGTGGCAGGTATTTCATGGACTGTTTCCATACCAACAAATATGCAGCCGACCAAAGCTGGGCTCCTCCACTGTGCTGCCAAAAGATACAAAACATGCAGGCTGTTTTTCTCTGGCCACAATTCACAATCCCGAGACGTCGAGATAAAAAAAAAAAAAAAAAGAAAAAAAGAAACCAACAGAAAAACAGAACCACAGACAAAACATAAATTTTTGGGGATGAATATACTTACATATATCCGAAAAACAATAACCAAACCAAACGAGACAACGCTCTGGATAAACAAATCAATTATGTAAAACTGCCGGACACAACTGAAATATAAATCACTTTTCCCAGCTCGACTTTCTCTGCAGAGCAGCTTTAATTAAAAAGAGAAAAGGCAATTAAAACTGCAGTGCAAACAGCTTATGGCTGCTCAGTAGGGTCACTGTCTGTCCCCTCTCCTCTCTCTGTTGACTCATCAACTGTTTGGATCTTTCCTATGCTTTCAGTAAGCTAAGTCTTTCCATTCTCCACACCTTTCTCCCCCTCCTTCCCTGATACTGGATCAATAGAAATGGGATTTATATGCCTCAGCGTTAAGAGGATGGCCACATCTCCCACACACCTCTCTGCCTGTGCACACAACATGCTAAAAAATATACACTCCATGAAGAACCTTTAACATTCATGAAACCTTTCCATTAGACAAAGGTTCTTTATAGTGGAAAAAGGTTATTTAGATTTTTACTGTTCACAGTAAGAAAAAAAAAATAAAGAGTTGGGGGGTTTTTTTCTTTACGAACGTTTCACTAGCTGTGTTTCCATTAAAGATTCGCTCAAAACTTTTGATATTTTATAAATCTCGATAAAAAAAAAAACACTTCAAAATGACGGTGTTTCCATCAAACTGATGTTATGCAACTAAAACGCAATTTTTTTCTTCGTGATAAGTCATGGCGACAGATTTAAAAATTATAAAAACATTTTTGTGATATATGGGATTTTTGCAAAATTGACGGGTTTCCATATTTTTTCAGTTTGAGCAATTTGAAGGGTAATGGAAGTGCAGCTACTGAAAGGTTCTCTGAGGAACCAAACATGGTTATTCTATAGGTGTTTTCACACCGCAAAGTTCTAGGAACTAGCCAGCAGGGTCATTCCTAGAGAATCAATTTCTCCCTCGCGCCACTTTCCTGGTTGCATTCGCACTGGCAGCAGGAACTCTGAAGCAGCTGACAGCGACGTCTTTATTCACGGCATTTACAAACATCAACAACTGGCGAATGGAGGACGCCGTGATCGGAACTGTTTTTGTTGTGTGTCGTTGGTTTCGTGATAATGGAGATAGAATGTAAATGCACAATTTATGCGATTGAAAGAGCATGAAAATTGACTAAATCTCCTATGACAGCTTGTAGTATTATCATCGAGGCTGAAAAAACACAACACTGCAAACAACAGGTAAATGCCGTTATTGCTGTTTTTCATGTTTGTGGACTAAATATTTTTACATGGCTTTTTAAAAATGCCGGTTTGCCAGTGTTTCGTATGCGTTTGGCCAATCAACGTACACTTACGTCACTAGTTCCTATAGAACTGTTTAGACTCTACTCTGAAGTAGGAGCTAAATTAAAACGGAGTTCCTAGAACTAAATACGTTCCTAGTTCCTGTGGTCCAAATACACCAAAAAGCAGAAACTTTCGCCTATAGTTCTAGAAACTATGAAAAGGTTCCTCCAGTGCAAAAGCACGTTATGACAATGTATCACAGCAAAACTCTCTTTTCAGAACCTTTAATTATAAAGAGTATACCTTATATACAATATCGTTACAATATATAATTTGACATGAGCGAAAACTAAAATATCCTTGTGCTCATTTCATACTATTTTCAATTTAATTTACCTTTGCCAACATCTTAAGTTAAAATTTGAAAGTAATAATTTAATAATATTTTAATAAAAACTGTTAAATGCAAATCTTCAAATGAATATCTATTTTTAAACTATACTTTATAATTTCTGATGTCTAGAAATATTAAAACACTCATTTGAGTTTAGTTTAGTTTTATATTATATTACATTATATTATGCCACAACATTTTTTATTGCATTTAAAATAATACAAAGCAATTCCTAGGCAACATTTAACATCTTTTTATTTTATTTATTTAGCAAAATTACAGTGTTTATTATAAAGGCTTTATCAATGCACATCATTTCTTCGCAGCCTTTTCACAGATCTTTCATAAAAAACATTAACATTGACAGGTTGCTGGAGAGGAGGTTTATTGTTACTCACATGAGATCACAGCAATTAGCAAATGACAACGATATAATCAATTCCCTATTGACAAAATACATCCCACCTTACATTTTTCTCATTCAATATGCTATTTCACTCAGATATATTAAAACAGGGCAGAAAAGACAATGGCAACTTCCATTTCATGCTGATTTTAATAAAAAACATTAACATTGACAGGTTGCTGGAGAGGAGGTTTATTGTTACTCACATGAGATCACAGCAATTAGCAAATGACAACGATATAATCAATTCCCTATTGACAAAATACATCCCACCTTACATTTTGTTCAGCTTCAATATGATTATTTCACTGGAGATGTATTACACCTCAAATTTGCTTGAAAAAGACAATGGCAGCTGACAATGGCAGCTGATTTTCTGCACTTTTTTCATTGCGCTATGCTGTACGTCACTAAACAAACAGATCAGACAATGAGTTGCCTACGTAATCGGGTATCAATTGGTTCTTGGCAGGAATAAACCAAATGCCAGCCACTTGTTGAAGGCGGTTGCCACAGCAACAGTCATGTTTGTATTGATTTATTGCTCTGCCCATTGTCTGCCAAAGTACTACAAGGACTGGCCGGCTCAGAGGGCATGAAACATTATTCTTATCGTGCATTTTGACTTAAGGATTTGAGAAACGTGAAGTCAAATCCTTACGATAGCCGGTCTGGAGGCAGAAGAGTCAAACGTGTTTTGCATGCACTATTTGTCAAGTGATGTACTCGCCGACTTCTCTTGACATTTACAATAGGATCAGCTTCTTGGGGGACTTTAGACGCTCCATTTTTCATCAGAAAAAATGAACACTGAGCAAGGCGCATTTTTCACTTAGCATGCTGCTGGACATCCACGGGGACAGACGTGCTCTCAAAGACAGCATTTACAGCAGCCATATCTGACCTGGAACAACTAGAATAAATAACCAAACCCACTTTCCATATAAGAGACCCACAGGACCTTGAAATGGTAGATGGAGAAGCGGAGATGTCATCCTATAAGAAATCCCAGAAATGCCTCTCTCTCTCTTAAGGAGTGATGGAGTTTTTAATCAAGTGATTTAATCATGCTCCACCCCTCAGTCATCATCAAGAGCCCAGAAAGGCCCTAAGTGGCTGTTGAAGGCTCATTCTCACCTATCCAGAGACACTCCAGCACGTTTTGGTATTTACATTTACATTTAGTCATTTTGCAGACGCTTTTATCCAAAGCGACTTACAATTGGGGATTACATAAAGCGAATCATCCTAAAGAGGCAGACAGACACAGGAAGTGCTCATAATACCATGTTTCAGGCATTGTTCCAAGTAATTACAAGCCAGAAAGGGAAGGAATAAATAAAGAGAGTTTTTTTGTTTTGTTTTTTTTTTTAGGATGGATGAAGTCAAATAGTGTCGAAAGAGATGAGTTTTCAGCTGTCGCTTGAAAGTTGTCAGGGAATCAGCATTCCGGATTGGGGTGGGAATGCTGGTATTTTGGTATTTTTACTAAGCAGAGGCACACTGTATATGCAGGAAACAAATTATTCAAATGTTACTGCAAAATGGTACAATAAACTCTTCTTCTGTCAGTATGGACATTGATAAACAGTAAGCACCTGTAATCTTATCAGCCATGATTACATCCACAAAACTGTTTTTAGATAATAGATATTACATAAAATTATATTAAAAGCACAACATTTATAACAAGAGAAGCACAAATATAAAATTTCTGCCTTCTATCTATAAGTCAATAATTATTTTTATGCTATGGCTGATAATCAGGAAGTAGCCAATAGCAAAATAAAATGGCAACATGGCGAACCTGAAACACACACACTACCATATTGTGGCTAGCTTCTATTTACAGCATAATTCAATCCTCTTTTCTGGTCAGAGGGCAGCATAGAGCCTGGCTAATCCAGGAGAAACTCAAGGACTGCTGGGAGCTGAACGCCTTCAGTACTCTGTATCAGCAGGGTCAGTACCAGACATAATCTGCTGACTTTATAGGCCTACACATTTTCAGCGCTGATGTTACAGGAAAAATATGTGAAAAGGATTTAGATAAGGACTTAAATGACAGAAACAATTTATCTTTAGCTGCACTCTTTAATAAACAAGAAACTTTGAGAGTGAGCATTTAAATTCTGTGGAAATCAGGGTGCAAATTCCATGCGGGTGTTCCCATCACTAACACGCAGCTTTAAAAACACAGTGAGCGGGTGAACAGGAAATTCCTGAAGTGACAGCTTCGGCCTCGTCACAGAATTCTCCATTATTCCAAACCTTACAGACACCAGACATGACCACACTACCAAAAATGGCACGGCAGGGAGATCCTTTCTTGGCACATAATGAATGCCGCTTGCAGAGGGAAAGCTTTTGTTGTTTCTCTGCGTGACTGTTTAGCTATGCGCTCTTGTGTCTGGACCTCATGTCAGAGGCCTCTGAGGAAGACAGGCTGCAGCTGAGGTTCCTGTGCAATACCCTGCCAGGAGGCCTGTCAAACAACCAACACGATGTCTGCAGGTGAGAGGAGAGGTGGCCTGCTCGGACAGATGAGGGAGGCAGGCTGAGAAAAGCAATGACATGCTCTGGCAGTCCTGGGAGGTCACCGGAATGATGGAATACATTTACATAGCAGAGACACTCTGTCCTAGGAAAGAGAGGAAGACTGAAGGAGGAGAGAACGGATAGGAAGAAGAGAAGCAGTGTTTCCTCTCCTGCTACTGAAGAAATTCAATTTGTAAGCTTCAAGTCTGAATTGAATGCGATGAGATAAAAAGACTGAATACTGTGAAAGAATACGAAAACAATAAACAGAGGACACATCTTTCTATTGCACCGTGTTTGCTAGCTGCATGCAAAAATGAACGTCAACATTGTAGTCCGATTCCAGCTACAAAAGGCTTCCAGCTAATTAATTTCAGAATAGTTGAGCTTATTATTCACTGACCCTCATCTTTTTTCACACTCTTTCCATAATCTTTTCATTCCACTATGTTAGTTTCCATTGTTTTTCTATGTAAACATGCACTGTATGTTTACATTGAAATGTAATGTAGCATACAGTGTAAACATGTTTGACTTAAGCGGTGGGCGATATAACGGTAGACAAGATTAACTGGTAGTAATTTGTCAACGGGCTATCTTGGACTATCATCTCTATCGCGGTTACACGCTCATGTGACATTGCTGTGCTACGTGGTCACAAAAACGTATCATTTGCACGTGTTTTTAAGCATTGCGGTTTTAAAAAAAGTGATTTCAAGTCATTTAAACAATCAGCAGCGAAAGAGAACTCATTTTGCTATATGCACGCACTGACAGAGACTCTCTGAGCGTGAAGACGGTGCTCATAGAGCGCGGGAGTATTGAACAGTTATTTTTGACGCTTTATAGGCCTTGAATGGTTAAATACACACTTGTATGTGTCAAAATGCCTGTTTTTGCAAGAATCCTCGTAAACAGTAATTTAGGTCTTAAGTGAAAGCAAACAGCTGAGAAAGATAACACAAGTGTAATAGTATATTGGATACGGGCAACTCTTAAAGTGACAGCAGTCTAATATTCCTGCTGTCTGTCATTCATGTTAATGAAACAACAAAAGAGAGAAAATCTCTCACTGTTCTTGACTAAATCAGTTTTGTTACATTAATATATATTTAAATTTACACAGTGAAGAATATGCAGTGTTTTTATACATTCTGTGTGAATACCCCCTTATGCTATGAGTATCGTCACAAGCTAAAGCTCAAAAAGGCTAGATGTGAGGAACAGACTGAAATGTAAAAGGATGAGTCAAACAAAATTGAGAATTCTCATTTCCTCACCCTAATGCCGTTGCTTCACAAAAGAAAGTAAGTCATACAGGTTTGGAACGATATGCGGTTAAGTAAATGATGGCAATTTTCATTTTTGAGGGAACTATCTGATAAACTTCCATAGCAGCTCTCAAATCAAATATGGTGCCAGTTATCAGTTAAAATCATTCTAGTAGATTTTCAGGATCCACTCCCTGCAAGACAATTCAACTGAAAACACTGTGGAACAGATTGTGCCATTATGATGTTAACGGCCAGACAAAGATGAAGATTAACAGAGACAGAAGAAAAAAAGCAAGTGTCATCAGTCGATCAGGGGTCACATCTGCAGGCATGGTGGTTATCTGACGGCTTGGAGGGGCCAGACCTAAATAGCTTTTTAAAGACGGTGAATATTGATGGCAAACGCACAGGAGAAGATGGGGGAAGGCGGGGGGAGGCATGAAGGTTATTGACATCAAGCTCTGCTAATTGAACCTTGGTTGGCGATAAGGGAGCTGGAATGGCAAGACCGTTAAAAAGGCCTCGGGGGAGGCAGGACATAACTGGGTTAATGGGCATCAAATCTGATGTGGCCTTCAGTGCCAGGTGGGTTAGTGCACCACACACACCTGCCATCTCCAATCATCTAAACGCATCTATCAAGCATGCAACACCGATAGCACATTCAGATTCTATGCTACAATTCACAGATTACATACAGGGTTCCCACAGCTTTGACCTAAGAATTTGCATGACATTTCCATGACCTTTCTAACCGTTTTCGATTTCTGATAAGAATTCTAAACTCGTTTTACAGAGATTGCACTCACAAATTTCGAGCCACTTAAAAATTTTAGAACTTGAGCATAATTAGAAAATGTATATCCACTATTGAAATATTATCAGATAATAAACAGATAAAAAAAAATAATGATAAATAAAAACAAATAAACTGAAAAATAATAAATGAATAAGAAAAAAATAATAATAATAATAAAAATTTATTTATATATATATATATATATATATATATATATATATATATATATATATATATATATATATATACACACACACATACATAGTATGTATGCATGTATGAATGCATTTCAATTATATATATAAAAAAATTAATGAAAATAACCAATAAGCAAAAATAAATAAATAAATAAAATAAACCATTCAATCAACCAATAAATCAATTTAACCAATATATAAATCAAATCAAATAAATATACAAATAAATCAAATGAAAACTCTGATATTTCCAGGTCTTCCATGCCTGTGGGAATCACTAAAGGGAGAAGTTTCAGTCTTGTCTGAATTTGAGACAAGGAAATGTCTTGCTTTAAGTATGAGAAGTAACAGGTTCGAGTCCAGCCTGCAACGTGTCTTGATTTCATTCCCATAGCTTCCTTTCACTCTATTTTAAAAAATGCCACACAGCAGCTAACACACATCAAAATTCACAACACTAACAGTTTCCTCCCACCATTCCCACAGCCTCAGATCCGTGTGCTGGCCATGAATGCTGCGATTGAAAAGCAGTGTGTTCTAATGTGCAACAGAAAGCTCTACTCCACAACAGTGGCTGCTGTCTCTCTCACAAGTTCCTGAACACACATTGTCCATTAAAAAGCTCAGATTTACTGCACATCTCAGTCATGAGACGTCATTAATCACACTTTACAAAGCCCTGCATACAGCGCTAAGAAGTCCGCCTGCGTTTAACTCATTATCCAATTCAGCCGAGCCGTGACTTACAGTCGCCAGACTGACCCGACCTTGGCCAGAAAAGAAGCGCCTAGTGTCTTTCACACAGAACCGGGATCAGATTTGTGGTTTTCATTATGGTTGAGTGTAGAATCTAGAGAGAAATATCTAATCTAATCAAGATCAGTACAAAATGCCCCTTTATACTACTATTTATATGTCTGGCTGAAGACATGATATTCACAACAGCATTCTGGATGTTTGACCTACAAGGACGAAGAGCTGATAATTCATAATCTTAATGAGTGTAACGAAGGCGAGAGTCAGTCCTGATGCATTTTTAATGTAAATCCATTTGACCTGGATTAGCATTATGATGAAGAGCGCATGGTCTGATGCTTAAAATGGCAATTTATTAAAGTCACCATAGTGTCGGGGAGAGACAGTGATGCCAGGAAGAAGGTTGTTACTCTGCTTTGCTATGCGAGAAAGCAGCATGAGGCTTCCTGCGATCCAGTATCGCACACCTCACATCTGGCCTTGGGGAAAAAAAGAGAGAAGGAAACTTTGCTTTGAAGTCTTGAACCCTTCTACGCAGAACGAATACAGAAACACTGATGGCCGGTAACATTAAGTGTTCTTCCCTGGTCACGACTCGCCTCATGTCATAATGCTTAGTTTGTTTTCAGCGGAACGGTACACGCAAACGCATGCACTCAAACAAACGCACTTATGCGTAATGAGATTACGCCAGGAAAGCATATCGATTACTGCGATGACATGTTTCCGTTCAGATTTTTGTCAGGATTGTTTTTACAATCTTAATAGATACATCAAAACCCTGTCTCTGAGTCCAGCCACAGAAACTACATCAGAGAACAGGTTTTTATACTTCATAAGTGGCAAGAGTATATTTAGAATTACATACTATAACCATTCTACTAACTCTATTTTTTGCCATATGTAGTATGTATACTGTGCAAAGGAAAATTCTCATCTTGCATGAATTAAACCAGTGGCTCTCAACCAGGAGGCCAAGGCCAAGATGAATTAAAATGATTTAAAACATGAAAAAAACAAGCATTAAAACAAGCCAAGCTTATAAACCTTAAAAATAACTTTTTAATCACTATTTTTTTTTTGGAAAACCCGGGTTCATATGGTCTTAAAAACCTTGGATATATATTTGAAAAGGGTGATTTCTACACCTGGAAAAGGCATGTAAATTAAATACAAATAAAAATAATAAAATCTTAAAAAGCCATGGGAATTTATAATTACATAGATTTTCCTACAGTCAAAGCAAAATTTATTCAGACACCTTCAACATTTCTCACATTATCACAGTTTATTTGGTATAGTTTAGAAAATGGTAATAAAATATGACAAGAACTCAATAGTTAAACTGTGTCAGAAAAAATTCATCTTGATAATCACAAACGAATTACAGTCAAAACATTTATTCAGACACCTTCATAATTTCTCACATTATCACAGTTTATTCGCTATAGTTTAGAAATAAAATATGACAAGAACTCAAGAGTTAAACTGTGTCAGAACAAATTCATCTTGATAAATGTCAGACAACTTTGATAGAAAGGTATGTAAAAAAAAATGGTCAGGTCAAAGTGTCAAATCAAATTTTTGGTCCCAAATTTATCAATTTTACTGGTAGTAAGCTGTATGAAGAATTTTTGTGTATAATGTGACAGTTTACTTTATTTTGCTATCCTCACTTACAAAAATGAACTACAGTGTCCTGCACCCACTAGTAAAAAAAATATCAAAAATTGTATCTGGTGTCTGAGTAACTTTTGGTTTGACTGTAGTTAGGTCAATATTAGATATACTGAAAAAATGGTCTGAATCAACTTGAATACACTAATTTATACCAACAAAACTATTTTTTACAGGTTAAATCAGGTAAAAATGACTTTTAAGATAACAATTGGTTACCTCTTTTTACAGTGTAGAAATTTTGATTAAAAACCTTTTTAAAAATCCCTCTCCTAAATAAAAATGTAAATCAAAGTCATGGGTCTCTGAAATAAAGCCAAAACAGTTGAGAACCACTGGATTAAACAATATTGGATTAGAAATGCAAAATAGGACAAGGTCATGTGACAACAATGTATAACACTACTGTTAGAAATGTTTTGAAATGCATACAGTTCCACACATTTAAAAATAATGAGCATACAATGTGAATACTATGATCATGATAAGAAACTGCTGTACAATCAGAGCCAATCCAAACATACTGAATTTTATATTTCATATTGTGAAGCAGGACTTTGAACCAGTTAATGTGTGTAGTGACTGGGCTACCCAGTGTGAATAGAAATCAAGCAAAAAAGATTTAAAAAAATCTGGCTATGACAAAAACAAAGACTGTCATTTTGAACTACACATAGGAAAAATGGTAAATGAAAGCAATCAAAACTTGTGATTCTTGATGCGTTACATGAATCTCTGAAAGTGTTCATAATATTGTTATATGTAATGACATTTTGAGCGCTTCTGTAATGAGGGAGAACGGTATTGACGTGGGTGACTTTTCCGCTGATATGTAAATTTGGTGGGTTTTGTGTTTAATGATCAGTCAGCAGCATATGATTTGCAGTTCCTGCAATTGAGAGCCTGAGTGTCTGGTTCACAAGCATTTGGCAATAATGAAATCATCACTACTGAAAAAACCAAGTCCCACAGACACGTCTGTGTCTTTCAAGTTGAAAGCCTGCGGCTGGGAGAGGGACAGTCCAGAAGCCTGTCTTCACTCTTCACTGAAGCACAGATTCCAGTCACAATCCAGCAACTCTTAATAAGAACACAGATCTTCAGTTCAGATACAGCACTGCGCTGAAGAGACAGGAAGTCCCCATGTCTCTGTGATGCATACAGGGCTTTTAAGTGCACAGTCATGGGTGCAAAGCATTCTGTTTAGTAAATCACATGAAGTATCAAGGTTCTTCCTTTGAGCTGTCAGTCAAAAGCAAAAACCAAAGTCAGCAAACGGCCTTCTGCCATATTTCATGAGTATTTTTGAAAAGTCTTTAAAAGGAAATAGCAAAGTCAGCATATAAAGCGATCCACTGCATCTAAAAAGACAAAACAGAGCTGAGACACACGTTGAGAAACTCAGACTTTCACCAGACTGTTCCTCAAGGTGGAAGTGGTAACAGTCAGCTGGTTTTGGTCTGAACTTGAGAATGTGTGAAATATATGGACAGGAATGAGAAAGAAAAGACTAAAAGCAAAACAAAAACAAAAACCAAACATTTGTACTTAAAATTAAATCAAATGTTTAAGCTACAGTAGTTAAAGCTTTCATTCAAAACAATTAGCACAGCAAGTTTCTCTATCCTCTGAGACGAACAACAAGAAGAATCACCAACAGACACAACTCTTCATAAACTGTTTTAACATGGTTAACATGCAAGAGAAGCACTGCGCTGGACTGGTGCAATACCAACTACTTGAGCAACTACAAACCTCATGTGACACATTTTAAAACAAAACAAACCCACGTGATGGACGCTCATTGCAGTCACCAAGAAGGGAAATGCTTCCTCTGCTCTCTGACTGGGGTAGTCTGGCCTTGTCCTTATTCGTTCTCTAGCTTTTCACACACACCACCAAACAATCTCCTAAATATTTGATTAGCCTCCTCAGCTTTGGTTTGAAAAGTAAAAGTGCCATGTCATGAACAGCAGGAACTGCATTTACAGCAGTGTTGAGGAGCAACCAAATAAAACTGCCATTCTCAAAATACTAACTCTACTTTTTCCAGAAAAAGGCTACTTTTCCCATCTAGTAGCAACAGAACACATTAAAAAGTATGGTTACTGTTAATTAAAACTAAAGCTATTAAAAAAATGTTTTGCTATTTGAAATTAAGATGGAATAAAACAAATAATTTTAGACGAAAGAAATGAAATGTTGCTTTGGCAGTTATCTGAAATAAGTAAATTACTAAATCTTAAATAAAAAATTGAAGCTAAATAAACAGTAAAAATTACAAATATAGAAAATATAGAAATAAAAGCCAATTCTAAATAATAACAAATGCTATAATAACACTGATGTCAAAGTTGTCACATTGTTGCTATATTGAAGCTTTAGAATGAGCAAACTGATCCAACTCATTTTAGTGAATCATTTGAATGACTCATGTAAACAAATTTATTTTAAATATTGATTCACAATGAGTAACTGGCAAGATCTTTTATTGAAAATATTTAGTTAATTGAAGCTGTTGTGACAACAGCATGTTTTTACTCTATTATATTATATAACAGTCAACTATATAAATTAGAATACACAGTATATTTAGTTTTTTGGTCACATTTAGCGTCAGTACATTGGTTCAAGCTTAACATTGTCATTGTTATTGAGACTCATTGTTCATACAGTAATTTAAAATTGTTTTATGCATTTATGCACTTATGATTAAATAATAAAATATATAACTGCATAATTCCATATTGCTAAACCCCTCAAAAGCTTTGAAAACTTGTAAATGTTCTAATATTTATAAAGATAAATATTTACACCTACATTTTCTCCTCAATCCACTCTTCCAAATCAGCAGCTGAAGGCGGCCAATCATGACGGATATGGATAAAATGATTACATATTCATTTTTAATCTGCCCCTAATCTTCAGGGTGATATGCGATCTTGCTTTTTAAATAATAATAAAGCATGCTGGGGGAGCAGGTGGTACATACTGCCATAAGGAAGATGAATACATGCGTTCTTTATTCCATAAGGCCGCTGGACAACAATGCATTAGTTTGCCATTATTGTCAATTAAAATACCACTCATGAGTTATAGGCACCAATAAGGAAATACAAGTTTTTTTTCCATTCAAGACTAGGAAATGTTTTTCCATTATAGTCAAAGGGAACTCACAAGCCAACAAGAAGCACTGCCTCATGCCCGAGCGCTTAGAGCATTGCGGGCAAATAACAGGATGCACGCCATCTGTCATTTAGGGACCTGTTGGTGAGGGGTAGAGGAGCTCAGGCAGTTTAAAACTACTTCTTCCGCTTCCAGTCATGCATTTCCATGAATGGGCAAATAGCAGAGCACAACAGAGATAGCGAACTGCTTTAATTACTGTAGCAGTGGGGCAATCGGCAGCTTAATCACCCCTCATCACAGGCCTGCCTCGAACACCACGGACGCCTCATTTGCCTTGGGGCCCCCCAGAGAGCTGCCTCCAACAAATTCTAGTTAGACACAAAACCAACATTCTTCCTCCACCTCCTCTATGGTTCCTCCATGTTTTCGACGTTCGCCACCGCCTCTCCATGTTATCGTGGCATGAATAATGTAAAGAGTAAGAATTGTAATTAACAAGGCATCTCCGCATGAGCTCATCATTCCCACTAGCTGAATTTTAGCAACAGGCAACATACACAAGCAAATATGTGTGTTAGAGCAGAACCTCAGCACTGAAAAGCCCCATGAAATATTCAACGGGCTCTGAGGAAGAGCTTTAAATTATTCAGATTTAACAATCCTTGCTATCTTTGGAACTTTTAGCGATTCTACATCGCTATATATAAAAGTAGTAGCATGTTTAACCGAATGAGAACAAAGACAGAGAAAGAAAAAGAGGAATATGTATTAGAACGACAGATGTTCTGCTTCTGAGAGTCGTGGAATAAAGGGAATTAACTTACAAAGAGGAGGACAGAATGAGAACGAGATTAAATGTGGTTTTTTGAAGTGCAAGATTGATGGTTGTAGGCCAGAGCTAATAAATCTAACTGCAAATTGTGTCCCCCATGATGATATAAATATAATGAGCCTGTGTGGTCTAATGGTGAAACATCTTTCTAGACAAAGAGAAAGAGAGAAACAGGAAATCCACCTAGAAGCGCTTTCAGACAAATTTGAGAAAAATCAATAGGTCAGGCCTTTTAAACTGGAGTCTTTCAAATCTTTTACATACTACTCAGCTCTTGACTGGTAGTGTAACTGATTACATGCAATCTGGATGCAATCAATCTTTCACCTAATATATTTACTTAAAGTATCTTGAGATTTTAAAATAAATATTTTAATACCATATTTGCATGTTCACGGTTCTCTGTTGGTTAATGGTCACATGACATGCACGTAAACATATTCAGTATTTTTTTAGTGTATTATTTTGATTCTTCTTCTTCTAAAATTTCTTATTTAAATTTTCCCTTTTTATGATTTAATTAATTATTAGCTTTTCATTAAACTCATGAACCCAGTTTGAAAACCCTTGAAGTAGCATAATATTTAATGCACTTCATGTTATTAATTACAACGAATGGAATATATTTTCTTACTCTTTGTATTTTTATCAATATGGTATGAGATTATCCTATTTAAATCAATGTGATAAACAACTTAGATAAAAAAGGTAATCTAAAAGTAATCAAAAAGTAGTTTGATTACATTACCTAAAATGTATAATGTTGAATTACGTTACTAACTACAATTTGTCATGTAATTTGGAATTAGTAAGGGACTAAAATTTCTAAGTATTCTAACCAGCTCTGTTTATTAATATAACCATTTCCACTTTTCACTAAACTAAACCACTTTCATAAAACTATGAAACAAGTTCTTATTTCAAACACATATAAACAATCTGATATATAAAAATATAAATTGTACCTATAAATGAACTTCTTTTCAAAACAATGATATTTGTCCAATTTGTAAATGAAGCATTTAAGCGCAATCCTTCAGACCAAAATATTACATTATGAGAAACTTAATTGGGTAGTTGATCCATAATGTTTTTGTAAACAACTTTTTTTTTTTTTTTTTTTAAACGTACAAATCAACTGATATGAACTCATAAAAGCTGCATGCCTAACAATTATAAAACAATTAACAAAATGTGGTTTAAATAGCTTTAGACTGAGTATATCAAGCACACACCACAGGGCATGTGAAGCTCATTAAAGTGTTTAATGTCAACTTCTCAAATTTAGTCAAATGTTTCCAAACTTTTGATTGGTAGTGTACAAGGAAATCAAATGAAGAAAGGGGAGTTGGTGCCATTTCTCGTACCTGTGTTGCATGTTTAATCGTACAAGTATGTGCAACTGTTATCACGGCACAGCAGAACACATTTTCCTTTATGGGCACAGTTCTGGTCAAAACGTGATGGGAAAACACCTACTTACTTTTCCTTAGTACATCTCTTGGCATAAATGCTGTTCTTTGGGTGACTGAAAAGTCTCAAGTGGACTAACGGTTGGTGGTTTGGCAAGGAGACTTGTTTTGTTTCAAGAGAGGGACAAGTATAGGTATGACAAACCACATCCCACCATCTGATGCATGTTAAATGTTTGAAATATGATGAAGAAAGGGGAGCAAATGACCGGATATTCTTTAATCTTGTCATGATTGATCTGTGAATATACAATGACAATGGCGTGCATATTTATGCATGTTTTGCAGCATATTATGTCTCAAAGTGAGAGGGTAACATAGGGCATTATGACTAGAAACTGATGAAAATCTGGAGCATCATTATAACCTGCAGTGTGGAAAGTTCAAAAACATGCAAACAGACACTTTGAGACAACAATTTCAAAATGCACCATGTGAATGTTTGCTTCATCCATGATTCATCAATGAATCATACAAAAGCAGTGCTGGTTTTAGATAAACTGTCGGTCAAGTCAAAATATCACTACAAGCCTTACAAAATCATATGACTGCTTGTGCATTATGAGGGTGAGTGTAAGATGAGACAATGCTGATCTGATTGAAACCTGTACCATAGTGAAAACAAGCTTTGGCAGACTCCTATTCATTGGCTAACAAACTGTAAACATGTTAATAGAGCATAGCGAGATCAAGTAACCTATGGGCGACTTCCAAGGGTACATGAATACTGACGGCCTGTCAACCGATTTCTAATTCATTTTAACTAGGCTGCTGAACACAAAATAGACTATGCTAGGAGGAAAAAAAATAAACAAAATGTTGAGTTAACTGCCAATTACAGGCCTGATTCACAGTCAAACTCCGAAAGCATTCAATTAGTATTGCTTAAGACTGTCAAGGTCATGAAACTGTCAAACAAATAATTGTAAATAAAGATTTAATTTTCACGTTCAGTGTAAACCTACAACAAAACACCTTACTTTGAAATTGGATTTATATAATAAATTGTAGAAGACAGACTTATAATATTACAGGGGGTTGATTGAATAATAAAATTAATACTAAAATATTTACAAAGACATGGAAAAATGCTAGTTTTATTCTATTTGCTTACAGTTTTAACACGTGTACTAAAATAATCTTGCTTAGACTGAAAAATTGCGACATCCCTAGTACTAATGCATTAAATCTAACATTCATCAATAAAAACCTAGTTCTATAAACTAAATGTCTGATTATGTTTGTATTTTTTCAAGTTCTGAATGTCCACTTGAATACTTGACACTGCTGTTAGACATATTCACAACCATTTTTTTTAACCTTACTCTATTTTTTTCTTAATTGTTGACTTTACCTGTTATGAATAATTTCATGAATGTTTAAAGCACTGTTTACTTAGGAAATAGCAGTTTACTTACTACATGCAGTATCTTTAACTTATTAACGCTAATATTTAACTTTTTAAATAAAGATTGTTTTGGTATGCAAATTGTTACTGAAAACTGTGAAATCTCTCTAGCTGAAACAGATTGTATAATACATGGCGAACACGTTGGTTTCTGTGTTTGGATAAACAGATCCAATTATTCAACAAAGGGTACAACAATTTAGCATGCCGTCAGCAGTGTGGAATCAGGACCAATGTCTCCCAGTCACGTTTACAGCAGGAGTCACCCTACAGACCCGAAACCAACCGAGACATACAAGCTCAGTGAGAATCTGAGCTGAGTCACCATCAGTAACAACGACACAAATGTCTTATTCAACAACTCTCTCAACTTTAAATGAGCCATAACATAGCATGAGCTAAAGCGTTCAGTTCTGGTAATGTCGCTCCACCCAGGCTCATCCCTGCATGAGCAGTGCCATTGAGCTCTGAAATGATTTCATTCTCATTGACTCTGCATTGACTCTGAAATGATTCGGAGTCAATGCGACTTGATGTGGCATATTTAAACTTCAACGGGCATTATTCTGAGCCGTTTCAAAGGCTCTTATTGTATATGTGTGGAGTAAGGGGCATTTTAAAACTGCATTATAATGGTCCAATGAAAAAATAATAAAGCACAGGGAACAGTACTGGTTGGAATTCATAGACTGCACTGAATCCCATCATGGATCGTGATTTTCCTCTGCATAAGAGTTACAGGTATTACACAAAAACAACAACAAACACATTTAACATACAGGCATTAGCACATTGTGACAGAAATAAAGAAAAGAAACAAGAAGAGCCTGAGAGGGATGAGTTGAGAGCTTTTCCACACAGGTCTTTAGAGCAGGTGTCTCTGCTCAGACAAGGTGTCTCTAATGCACAAGGAGACATTTAGACAGAGGTATTTTTATCCAGCAGCAGAGCCAAAAATAGGTCAATGTCATCCAAAATAACTTGAGAGCACCAGGACTCTGCTCTCAGATGAGCCCTGCAGTTACTGATGCACTTTCAGGAGTGCCAACATCCTGCCTCTTTTTATCCAATAGGGCTGAATGAAGAAAAAAGTGCTACTACCACTGTAACAAAAGAAATGCTGTCCCAAGCAGAGCTGAAAATATTCTTGAAGGAAAAAAAAAAAAAAAAAAAAACACCAAAA